>JBBDGT010000322.1:215000-272500 GCA_037306005.1 Rhinophrynus dorsalis | reverse complement strand
GCAGGAACGTCAGCCAAGCCGGGTCGGATCACGGAGGAGGTACTCAGACAAGCCGGGTCAATCACGAACAGGAACACAGCGTAGTCAGAACAGGCCAAATCGGTACACAGGAATCCGGAACACAGGAAACACGGCAACAGCAACACTGGCTCTGAAACACCACGAAAGGGCACCTGACAGGTGTCACGGCCAGGCATAAAAAGGTCACCAGGGGTGGGCCAAACCAACTCAGCAAATCAGAGCATACCACAAGCGAGAGTGACAGAAGAGGATCACAGGCACTGTGATACACAGTGATACAGTGACATAGTAACACAGTGATTCAGTAACATAGTAACACAGTGATACAGTAACACAGTAACATAGTAACACAGTGATACAGTAACACAGTTATTCAGTAACACAGTGCTACAGTAACACAGTGCTACAGTAGCACAGTGATACAGTAACATAGTAACACAGTGATACAGTAACACAGTGATACAGTAACATAGTGATACAGTAACACAGTAACATAGTAACACAGTGATCCAGTAACACGGTGATACAGAAACACATTGATACAGTAACACAGTGATACAGTAACATAGTAACACAGTGATTCAGTAACATAGTGACACAGTGATACAGTAACAGTAACACAGTGATACAGTAACACAGTAACATAGTAACACAGTGATACAGTAACACAGTTATTCAGTAACACAGTGCTACAGTAGCACAGTGATACAGTAACACAGTGATACAGTAACATAGTAACACAGTGATACAGTAACACAGTGATACAGTAACATAGTGATACAGCAACACAGTAACATAGTAACACAGTGATCCAGTAACACGGTGATACATAAACACATTGGTACAGTAACACAGTGATACAGTAACATAGTAACACATTGATACAGTAACACAGTGATACAGTAACATAGTAACACAGTGATAGAGTTACACAGTGACACAGTAACATAGTAACATAGTATCACAGTGATACAGTAATATAGTAACACAGTGATACAGTAACACAGTGATACAGTAACATAGTAACAGAGTAACATAGTAACACAGTGATACAGTAACACAGTGATACAGTGACACAGTAACACAGTGATACAGTAACATATTAACACAGTGATACAGTAACACAGTGATATAGTAACTCAGTAACGTAGTAACACAGTGATACAGAAACATAGTAACACAGTGATACAGTAACACAGTGTTACAGTAACATAGTAACACAGTGATACAGTAACATAGTGATACAGTAACATAGTAACACAGTGATACAGTAACACAGTGATATAGTAACATAGTAACACATTGATACAGTAACACAGTGATATAGTAACTCAGTAACGTAGTAACACAGTGATACAGAAACATAGTAACACAGTGATACAGTAACACAGTGTTACAGTAACATAGTAACACAGTGATACAGTAACATAGTGATACAGTAACATAGTGATACAGTGATACAGTAACACAGTGATACAGTAACATAGTAACACATTGATACAGTAACACAGTGATACAGTAACATAGTAACACAGTGATAGAGTTACACAGTGACACAGTAACATAGTAACATAGTATCACAGTGATACAGTAATATAGTAACACAGTGATACAGTAACACAGTGATACAGTAACATAGTAACAGAGTAACACAGTGATACAGTAACACAGTGATACAGTGACACAGTAACACAGTGATATAGTAACTTAGTAACACAGTGATACAGTAACACAGTGATATAGTAACTTAGTAACACAGTGATACAGTAACACAGTGATATAGTAACTCAGTAACGTAGTAACACAGTGATACAGAAACATAGTAACACAGTGATACAGTAACACAGTGTTACAGTAACATAGTAACACAGTGATACAGTAACATAGTGATACAGTAACATAGTAACACAGTGATACAGTAACACAGTGATACAGTAACATAGTAACACATTGATACAGTAACACAGTGATACAGTAACATAGTAACACAGTGATAGAGTTACACAGTGACACAGTAACATAGTAACATAGTATCACAGTGATACAGTAATATAGTAACACAGTGATACAGTAACACAGTGATACAGTAACATAGTAACAGAGTAACACAGTGATACAGTAACACAGTGATACAGTGACACAGTAACACAGTGATACAGTAACATATTAACACAGTGATACAGTAACACAGTGATATAGTAACTCAGTAACGTAGTAACACAGTGATACAGAAACATAGTAACACAGTGATACAGTAACACAGTGTTACAGTAACATAGTAACACAGTGATACAGTAACATAGTGATACAGTAACATAGTAACACAGTGATACAGTAACACAGTGATACAGTAACACAGTGATACAGTAACTTAGTAACACAGTGATACAGTAACACAGTGATAGAGTTACTCAGTGATACAGTAACATAGTAACATAGTATCACAGTGATACAGTATATATAGTAACACAGTGATACAGTAACACAGTGATACAGTAACATAGTAACAGAGTAACATAGTAACACAGTGATACAGTAACACAGTGTTACAGTAAAATATTAACCCCTTCGCGACAAAGGACGTACATGTATGTCCTCTGTGGCTGTCACTTAGTGACAGAGGACGTACATGTACGTCCAGGAAATCCGGATCCCCGCGCGGCTGCACGCCGTTCGGGGACTCCGGATTCCTTTGACAGAAAAAAAAAAAATGTTAGACGGGCGTTAAGTGACGGCACTAAGGGGTTAACACAGTGATACAGTAACACAGTGATACAGTAACACAGTGATATAGTAACTCAGTAACGTATTAACACAGTGATACAGTAACACAGTGATACAGTAACATAGTAACACAGTGATACAGTAACACAGTGATACAGTAACACAGTGATATAGTAACTCAGTAACGTAGTAACACAGTGATACAGTAACACAGTGATACAGTAACACAGTGACAGTAACTTAGTAACACAGTGATACAGTAACACAGTGATACAGTAACACAGTGATACAGTAACACAGTGATACAGTAACAGTGATACAGTAACATAGTAACACAGTGATACAGTAACACAGTGATATAGTAACTCAGTAACGTAGTAACACAGTGATACAGTAACATAGTAACACAGTGATACAGTAACACAGTGATACAGTAACTTAGTAACACAGTGATACAGTAACACAGTGATATAGTAACTCAGTAACGTAGTAACACAGTGATACAGTATCACAGTGATACAGTAACATAGTAACACAGTGATACAGTAACACAGTGATATAGTAACTCAGTAACGTAGTAACACAGTAATACAGTAACATAGTAACACAGTGAAACAGTAACACAGTGATACAGTAACTTAGTAACACAGTGATACAGTAACACAGTGATATAGTAACTCAGTAACATAGTAACACATTGATACAGTAACACAGTGATACAGTAACATAGTAACACAGTGATACAGTAACACAGTGATACAGTAACTTAGTCACACAGTGATACAGTAACACAGTAACATAGTGACATGCAGCTGACCCCCATCTGTGTGTACAATGACACGTCTAATGATAGGGGAAATGGCGCAGGAATGCGCAGCGTTAGTCCTGTAGGATGGCGATATCAGTGACATGCAGCTGACCCCCATCTGTGTGTACAATGACACATGTCTAATGATAGGGGAAATGGCGCAGGAATGCGCAGCGTTAGTCCTGTAGGATGGTGATATCAGTGACATGCAGCTGACCCCCATCTGTGTGTGCAATGACACGTCAAATGATAGGGGAAATGGCGCAGGAATGCGCAGCGTTAGTCCTGTAGGATGGTGATATCAGTGACATGCAGCTGACCCCCATCTGTGTGTACAATGACACGTCAAATGATAGGGGAAATGGCGCAGGAATGCGCAGCGTTAGTCCTGTAGGATGGTGATATCAGTGACATGCAGCTGACCCCCATCTGTGTGTACAATGACACGTCTAATGATAGGGGAAATGGTGCAGGAATGCGCAGCGTTAGTCCTGTAGGATGGTGATATCAGTGACATGCAGCTGACCCCCATCTGTGTGTACAATGACATGTCTAATGATAGGGGAAATGGCGCAGGAATGCGCAGCGTTAGTCCTGTAGGATGGTGATATCAGTGACATGCAGCTGACCCCCATCTGTGTGTACAATGACACGTCTAATGATAGGGGAAATGGCGCAGGAATGCGCAGTATTAGTCCTGTAGGATGGTGATATCAGTGACATGCAGCTGACCCCCATCTGTGTGTACAATGACACATGTCTAATGATAGGGGAAATGGCGCAGGAATGCGCAGCGTTAGTCCTGTAGGATGGTGATATCAGTGACATGCAGCTGACCCCCATCTGTGTGTACAATGACACGTCTAATGATAGGGGAAATGGCGCAGGAATGCGCAGTATTAGTCCTGTAGGATGGTGATATCAGTGACATGCAGCTGACCCCCATCTGTGTGTACAATGACACATGTCTAATGATAGGGGAAATGGCGCAGGAATGCGCAGCGTTAGTCCTGTAGGATGGCGTTAAAAGGAAGAAGCAGCAGTCAGGGCAATCCCTCTCTAAAACTCTCTACAAACAAACCACATGGCGAAAAATATAAATAATACTAAAAGAAAAAAAGAGGAAAGAGCGGCGCAAAAAAGTCTCTCTGAGCGTAGTATGTTGGTCACAAAGGTAGGGTCCTTCACCAAAACACCATAATAAAAGTAGTTGGAATATTACTCACATTTTTCAGAGGCATACACCTGCCTCCTAGTTGTATCGCCTGCACTGGCTTGTACCCCAGTATAGTACTCTCCTTCACTCCAGATCACACGTGAGGAATAAGAGCTTCCAAAATTATTTTCAACATGGAGTTTTACATAACATATTTGGAATTGGCCATTTGAGCAGAGGATAGTCCAAAATCCAATGCTACAATAGGCTATACCTCCTTTATTATGAATTACTCCTCTTATGTTCAGAATATTTAGAGGTGTAAAAAACCAGCCAGTGTTTCAAGGAAGAAACTCTTCCGAGTTCATATATTCCAATCTTATTTTAATATTGAATAAGAAACAAAAAATCCAGTAATACACATAAAAAAGGTTTTCCTTAAAAAACTATAAAATCAATGAATCTCTAAAAGAAAACAGCTTAACGCGTTTCGTCACTCAATGTGACTTTCTCAAAAGCTGATTGAGAGAGAAAAAGAACATACCTCTTGGAATGCATTTATATACCATCAAACATCCTCCAACATTCAATTTCCATTGGTTAACCCATTTTGATATCCAGTCTCATATATCACATAATCGTTACTTCCATTTATTTATATTATCTATTCATTCATCTATTAAATTTAATTTATTATATTATTACTTTTTATTTTTTAGAACTTGCCTTTTTGAATTATTGGCGCGTTCTGATCATTTCATAACCGGGGTACTACCACCGGAAGTAATCATCAAAGATGTCCTCTACATATGACATACTCCTCCCCCCCCTTTTTCTTCTTTTCTTGTATCCATATTTGTGACTATATAGGGGGAAGAGGCGCAGGAATTGAGAGTTTTCTATACTCTAGCTCTTCTATTTTTTGTATATTTTTCTGTACGAAAAATATAAATATCTGTTTGTGGAAAAATAGTCTAAAATGACACATAAAAACAGTTTAAAAACGTCAAGGAGATAGAGTTTCTTCCTGACTCACATAAAGATATGAGGATTAAATACACAAAATGAGATACAGAACAGTGCATCCCCCAATCATGACCTCACCGTCATAATAAAGGTCCCCATTAAACCGTGCACACCTGACCTCCATGCTACTACACACACGTCCCGTGTGTGAACATTAATAAGGGAAGAAATTAGGAATTATACATTCCTCCCTCGCTGGTTTCTCATGTTGGGGCAAGAATTATTTATATACTTCCACTTACACATTTACTGTAGGAAAAAAACGATGCATGGCTGATGGATCTCACAATTCTGTCATCACAGACATGAACTAACAGCGAATTACATATTGGCATGCTTTGGGCAGCTTCTTTTTTTTTTCCTTTAAATAGCTTTATTAGGAGAACAAAAAACATAACAATACATATTAGTGACAAGACATCAAAACATAGAACAATTTCTCTGACAAAATATCATTAACTAAGAACAGCGCTGACTTACACAAGGGTTGATTAAATTCGAACAGATTATTTATAATATTGAAAGCTTAACGGATATGAAGGCTAGGTGTATAGTGAGGAGCCGAACACTACATGGAACACAATTATGAATGGTTTGAAGGAGGCTAAAGGTAAAGCTATTGTGTTGTTATTTATATAGTAAAATGGAGAAGGATAGGGAGATCCCATAGTTCATGAGGAGGTCTGTGAGAGTATGAGTGAGTAATCAACTGTTGGAGGTAGAGGGGAGGTTGGGCTAAGGAAGGGTAAGGTTGAGGAAGAAAAAAAGAAAAACATATATATTTTATCGGGGGGGGGGCTGAGGGGAAAGAGGGTGGGGCCATATGAGACGACAAGGGGTGCCACACAAGAATGCTCCAAATCAACCTTAAGGAGACATGTTGGATGGCAACTTTTTTGAGGACATAAACTAATAATATATGAAAGAAATGACGGAGCAGAAGTCAACGCGGTATGTTCTCAGAGGGTGAGCTCAAGGTCAAGAACTAGAGGTTGGCAATAAGTGGGTGGCAGAGAATGTCCCCTATGTGGTATGTGATATGTGGACCATGGCGACCACATTTTTTCAAATGAGATTGCATTAGAAGTGGCAAGGGCGAAGTGTCTTTCCATGGAATGTAAGAGGTCCGTGGCTAAGATCCTGGATGAGATCGGGGGAGGCTCACATGAACGTCAGTGTATTGGTATCAGAGATTTTGACACTGTGAGCATCGTTCTTATCTGGTACATAGGCTACCTGAGCGGGAGAGAGAGAGGGTGCTTTGAGTGGAAGAAAAGGCAAAAATTGGGGACTGTTGGGGGAGAGACTTGAAAGATTGTGGAAATCTGTGCAAGAACCTGTTTCCAGAAGTTCGCTATCAATGGGCAGGATCAGAAGATATGGAGCATGGTGCCCAGGTTGGATGAGAACCTCCAGCAAAGATCAGATGTGAACTTGGATATCTATGACAGTTTAACCAGAGTCATGTACCACCGGGTTATTTCTTTATAGTTGAGTTCTTTAAGTCTAGAATCTCTCAACATGAAGAAATTGGGCTTAAAGATTTGTTGCCATTGTTCTACAGTAAGAACACTCTGCATTTATATCTCCCATTGCCAGAGAAAATAGAGTTTAGTGGGTTTAAGGTCTTCTGACAGGCGAGAGTAGCAAAAGGAGAGGGGTCTCATCATGAGGGGTAGGATCTTCAAGGTGCTGTCAAACGTTGAGATGGGTTGATAGGAGTATCCTCTAGCTTTGGCAGAGGTTGCCCAGTGCCTAACCTGTAAGTAAGTCCACCAGATAACATTGTCTACACCTACCAACGCCACAATCAGGTTGCTTGAAACAAACTCAGTAGGTAGGAGTAGGGAGGTTAGTAAGTCCAGATCATGTTCTTTCCAGATATCTAAGGCTCGGTTGACTTCGTCCCATATCCGAAGTATGTGGCCGAAATTGTGGAGTGAGAGAGCGACCATACATCTGTAAGGGATCTAATGGTCCTATTACTTTGTTAAGTGAATTGTTCCAGTATTTAGAAGATGGACGAAGGAAATTGAATATCTTAGAGATCATGGCTACTTTGTAATAGATTTGGAAATCTGGATGACTTATAAAACCATGCTGGATGTGCAAAGTGAGAATGTGTCTTAATCTTAAATTTTTACGAGCCAAGATAAATTTCATGATCATAGATTGTGAGGTATATAACAGGCTTGAAGGTAGATGAATCAGGAGTTCATTGAAGAGATAAATCATAAATCATCTTGGCCAGGTTAATTGTTTCAATCCAGGTGATAGGGAGGTTGGGCCAAGTTTCAAAGTCTGTGTTTATGGAATGAAATAGTGGACAAAGATTCTATTCTGGCAAGGTATCACAGTCTACCTTAGAGGCCTAGGTATCCTGTGCTTCCTTCCTCTGTGGTATGTCGGCCAGCATAGTTGTGGCCACCTCTGCATTGATGACATCATGAAATAGACACTGGCTAGAACGCCTGTTTATGGGCCTATTCTGTGTGGCCTAATTTGGTCCTGCCTTCTCCTGCTCTTTTATACACCTCCCCGGACCTGGGAGTCATTGCCCATACGTGGTGTTTCTGATAGCTTCTGTTTGATCCGTTGTGACCCCTGCCTGTCTGAGTATTCGGTCTGTGTATGACCCCGGCTTGTCTGACTACCCACATCGGTTCTGACCTGTGGCTCTGGCTGACTAACTCGCTCCGTGTATGACCCCGGCTTGAATGACTACCCACTTCGGTTCTGACCTGTGGTTCTGGCTGACATACTCTCTCTGTGTAGTCCCCGGTTTGTCTGACCTCTGGATCTTGCTGTCTTTCGCTCCGTCTAGTCCCTGGGTTGTCTGACCTGTCATTCTGGCTGACTAGTGGCTCTATACTCTCCTAACTTGCTTGACCATCAGTCTCAGTGTTTCATGGTTCAGGTCTGCTCTCACTCCCTGTTGCCTCTGGTTGCGTGACCCAAAGGTGGAGACTTGTGCCTCAGTTACCATTCCCTCTGGTGATCCACCCACGCCAAGTCCTAGTCTGTGGTATCTCGCAGTAGTGCAGTGCGCAGCACAGTTTGCAGTTCAGGGTAGGAGCCTTGGTCCTATCATCCTGTGTTCTGAGGTTGTGTGGGCTAATACTATTATTACTGTACTTATTAATAATGGTAGATTTATATTTTATATTCATGTCTGTCCTTATTTGCCTGATTACCATGACAGTACGTAAGGGCCATGTCTACTGAAGGTACAGGCAGTCCACCTAATCAGAGCATCTTGTCCAGAATGTATTCTCTGGTTTGGACAATTGACCAATTGTCATTTGCTATGCAGACACTGTTAAATCACAAAGCTCACCTATACCGATTTGCGTTGCAACCAGCGGCTTCCCCAGAACCTGCACTAATTGTGGCCACTGCCCCTGAGGAGGGCATAAGTAGAGGATTGTCTGGCTCCGCTCCCCTACCCCAAAGATATGATCGGAAACTGCTATGTGTCGGGGGTTCCTTAATCAGCTAGGAATTTTTTTAGAGATGGTACCCAACGTATTTCTTACTGAGCGAAGTAAGGTGGGACACCTGATCTCCCTTCTATCCGGCAAGGCATTGGCCTGGACCAAGTCACTATGGGAGAGGGAGAAGCCCATAATCCACAATTTCTTGGAACTTGTAGCCTCGTTTCACAGAGTCTTTGACGTTCCTGGGCGTGCTACCTCCACTGCCAAATGACTGATGATAGCACGGCAGGGCACACATACTGTAGCGGACTATGCTATTGAGTTCCACACTCTGGCGGTGGAGATTTTTTGGAACAATGAAGCCCTAGTTACTGCATTCTCCCAGGGCTTGTGTGACACAATTAAGGATGAGACTGCAGCACGGGAACTGCCTGGTGATCTGGAAGAGTTGATCTCAGTCACCATCCTGTTAGACAGGAGAATCTGTGAGAGGCCTCCATTCAAAGAGCATGGGCGTAAAACTTTACCGTGGTTGGCACCTAGTTTCTTATGCCCACCCTGTCCTCCCTCACCTCCCACACCTCCTAATTCTGACCTCGCCGGGGGGGAATATATGCAGCTAGGCTTCACATGCCTTTCTGAGGAGGAGAGGACTCGGTGCAAGAGGAGGGGCCTGTAACGGATCCTACCCATTACTTGAGCCTTGTCTGGACCTCAAACTATTTATCCAAAGACTATGGACATTTATTACTGTTTGGACTCTGTGCTGTGCCTTGACATTCAAACTGGCCAGCTATTCCCTAAGAGAAAGACTTAAATTCATAGACTTTGGATCATATACTATTTTTAATTTATGTTGAACGTTTTAGTTATTGTATGTAATATGTTCGAGGGTTTACACACGCACCAATTACCAGTCAGCGGGGACTGGCGCTGTGTGTGATCAGCGCCACCGGATCAAACGTTCGGCAGCGGGGGCAAGAGGTGAAAGCTGGGTCACTCAGAACCCTGGCGTAGGCATGCAAATATCTTCCATAGCCTAAAGTGTGTATTGCAGCCACTCCAGCTATTTGACTATGTGTACTGTAGCTAGACCCCCTGCTGTGTGTTAATTAATCCATTGTGAACTGCAGTCAGACCCCCTGCCACATGGTAATTAGTCAAGCCCTCAAGTCTTTGTTCAATCAAACCCTTTTGTATCTGAACTGTAATCCTGTCTAAGTTATTGTATCTGTTAAGACCATCTGTTGCTGGCCTTTGTCTGATGTATTGTGATTGGATCACACCCTATTGTTTCTGGTTTTCTCCATAATTAAGATTTGTGTATAAATATCTGTGGTCTTTGCCAATAAAGTGAGTTATGTTTGGAGTGAACAAGGAGTCCTGGAGTCTTGTATTGCTTATGGTCTAAAGTGTCCACTCTGATACCCATCTGCGCCAAGTATCCTGAATCGTCGACCTCCTGCTGCCAGTTTCCTGCGACCTAACTTCGCGGACTGTCAGGCGGTGACATGGACTCCATCCTCTCATCCTTGTGTTCCTGCGACACCTTTCAGTGATCCTTTGACTGGGAGTAGAGATCTCACTACTACTACTGCCCGTGTTTCCCTGCTCCCAGCGATCCTGCGACTGTTCCAGTGACCATCCATACTTCAACCGGTGCATCTGACGGCGCTTATCTTGCGTCAAGGAGAGACCCGGGAATGACGGCGGAAGGTGACGCGGTCCCTTCTCAGCTTCCGTTACAGGGCCTTTGCTTATACTGTGGAGAACCTGGCCATTTGTTGCATGCTTGCCCTATTCGGCTGGGAAAACACCTGCACCTAGGGTCAAGTAGGGGACAGACCCTGTCACGATGAACCGTAGAAGAGGCCTAGCCCTGATGCTAGGGAGCGACGCTAGAGTACGTGGCTCGGGAGCAGAGACAGCCACCCTCGTCCCCTTGCTGTGACCAAAGCAGAGTTAAAGGTGCTGTCCGCAAAGCCAGATGTCCGATCTCAGTTGAGCCGGGACCCTGACCAGGATGAGGACAAAGGAGAACTGTACAGAGACCTAGGCCTAGGGCAGACTGAATCCTATGGCAGAGGAAGACCCGGAATAGCTGGTGGGAGGTTCTAGGAGAGGGAAGGACTGGGCACGAACAGCAAGAGGAAAATACCCTGACCAGAACCCAGTAACGGACCAGCATAAGGCAACAAAGGCTCAGAAGGAAAGGCCAAGAGGCACAGACCACGGTGGGCTAGGACCACCACAGGAACCCGAGACGAGGTGCTGAGCTCAACTCCCAGCAACTCCAGAAGTCCAAGGGAGAGGAAACTTAGGAACCCATGCCCTATAGGCAAGCTATGACCGTAAGGAACTACCCTAATCAGATAGACCCCACCAGGGAGCGGAGGACAGGAGACGCCCAAAGGTAAGTAGGACAGGAGACCTCCCTGCAGGGATGCAACCCCAACGAATAGGTAACACACAGAGGGAGCACCCAGCAGACTACACCGCTACAAACAGGAGAGCCACTTCCTAGAATTACCCACCACGTAGATGCCCAGGGGGCCACCTCAACCTCAGTCCCCGCAGCAAGGAAAGGCTTGCCAGAGAGGAGGATATCAACAGGACCTGTACCCGTCCCACAGAAGGCTGGATCCACTGCACGGCAACCCGTGCAACGAACAGAACGCCAAGCATGGGGATCTGCCAGGCCCAACGGGGAATAACCTGCACAACGTGCCAGATAGGCCACTGGGCGAGTGAACCCTCGAGGGAGAGCCAGGGAACAGAGGAGACAGCGGCAAGGAACCAGAGCCAAAAGCGGACACTAGGGCGAACAGGCCAGTACCCAAAGGACACACAGAGGCTGCACAGCTGGAACCACAAGGAAACGGGGTGCCGAAATCGGAACAGTGCCGGAGCACAATGGAAGGTCAAACATGCCTAGGATACTGGAGGCTAGCGGGTCTATCTGAGAGGAAGCAAGCAACGGAGTCAAAAAAGCAAACCAGAAAATCTTACCAGGAACGTCAGGGACAACGGAGGATGCGAGAAGAAGAGTCAGACACGCCAGAAGGTCAAAATCACCAGGAACCAAAACCTGAGCACAGGGCCGCCTAGGAGATAAACCCGAGTGCTCCAATCAACACAAAGGAAAAAACAGCTCCCAGAAAATGGAGGTAAATTCTCAGAATCCTTACAGACCTGGGTGGAATTTCACAGTCCCCAGAGATAGTAATGGACAAGCTTATTTTTGAACTCATACTATCTTGGGCCAAGTCTTCTGTGGTGGCTCCGGCACTACTGGACTCAGGGGCCGCGGGGTTTTTCATTGATGTAGACTTTGCAGCCAAACACTTTATTCCGTTGTTGCCTCGATCTGCTCCTTTGGCTATTGAGGCTATTGACGGCAGAACTCTATATCAGACACAAGTTACTCATGAGACTCATCCCTTGTCTCTGAGGGTAGGGGCACTCCATGTGGAGACACAACAATTCCAGGTGATACATTTCCCCACATCATGCCATATTTCTGGGGTTTCCATGGCTGCAGACTCACAACCCTAGAATTGATTGGCAAACCTGTGACATCCTGTTGTGGTCATCTCTATGTGTGAGGTCTTGCCTCCAGCAGCCTAAGAGAATATTGTGTACCTCTACCGTGTTACCTGATGAGTATCATACCTACAAAGAGGTATTTAATAAGGTAGAGGCCAGTACATTGCCACCACACAGGCCCTACGATTGTACTGTTGATCTGGTACCAGGGGCCAGACCTCCTAGGGACCAATTTTATCCCTTGTCAGTGGAGGAGAACAAGGCCATGGAGGACTATGTGGAGGATGCCCTAGCGAGGGGCATTATTCGGAAGTCTTCCTCCCCTGTGAGTGCAGGCTTCTTTTTCGTTAAGAAAAAATATGGGGCGCTCAGACCATATATTCATTTCAGGGGCCTAAATAGGCTAATGGTAAAGAACGCTTATCCTATACCATTGATCACGGAGCTATTTGATCATATCAAAGGCTAGACAATTTTCACGAAACTTGACTTGAGGGCCGCATATAACTTGGTATGAATAAGAGAGGGTGATGAATGGAAGACAGCGTTTAACACTTGGAGCGAGCACTATGAGTATTGGTAATGCCTTTCAGATTGTGCAATGCTGCCGCTGTCTTCCAGGAGTTCACTAATGACGTTTTAAGAGACCTACTCCAGAGCTGTGTTGTAGTATATTTAGACGATATACTCATCCATTCTCCTACCTTGGAGAAACATAGAGCAGATGTAGCCCGGGTTCTACAACTGCTAAGAGAGGACAAGTTGTTCTGCAAATTAGAGAAGTGTGAATTCCACAAATCCCAGGTGACCTTCTTGGGATACGTGATTTCATCCACTGGTCTAGCTATGGATCTGCAAAAACGGTCTGCTGCCTTACAGTGGCCGCTTTTTGTGGGGCTAAGATCCATATAGAGGTTCCTGGGCTTCACTAATTATAACAGGAAGTTTATACGAAACTTTTCCTCAGTTGTGAAGCCACTCGCTGACATGACTCGAACCCCTCCCTGCCATTTACACTTCAGGTGGATGCTTCGGAGTCTGGTGTAGGTGCATTGCTATCCCAGTGCCCGGGCCCTGGTAAACCATAGCTGCCATGTGGCTTTTTCTTTAAAAAACTGTTGAAGGTTGAGAGTTTATATGATTTGGGCGATCAGGAATTACTAACCATCATCCTGGCCTTGAAAGAATGGAGTAGTCTGCTGGAGGGCACAGCGGATCCAATCCTGATACTGAGGGATCACAAAAACCTCACATATATATTGGAGGCTAAGCTGTTGTCTTCACGTCAGGCCCGATGGGCCCTCTTCCTTTCTAGGTTTAATTTTGTGGTTTCCTACCTTCCTGGTGCCAAAAAAATTAGAGTGGATGCTCTCTCTCGACAATTTGGGTCCGAATCCCACGAGCAGTCTCCTCTGATGCCTGTTATTCTTCCCGACTGCATCTTAGCACCAGTATTACATCTCCACTGGGCGAGGTGATTTGCTTCACCCCGGCAGAGAGACCTAATTCAAGACATTTTGTGCCTGAATACCTCCGTACCAGACTCCTGGAGACCTACCATTCCTCAAAGGCTGCAGGACATGTTGGTAGAGACCAAATGATATGGTCGATGTCCAGACTCTTTTGGTGGCCCAGCATGAAGGCAGACTGCTCCACATTTGTTTCAGCATGTTCCACTTGTGGACTAAGACTTTTCGTCACTTGCCAGTCAGTCTCCTGCAGCCCATCCCGAATGGGGAGCGTCCATGGTCTCACTTGTCAATTGACTTTATGGTTGAGTTGCCAGTCTCTGAGGGTTACACGATCATGAATCCATTTTCGAAGATGGCCCATTTTGTGCCGCTTTAGGGACTCCCCTACTCCAAGGAGTTGGCGGAGATCTTTGCGAAGGATGTAGTTCGTCTCCATGGTATACCCAAGGTGGTGGTCTCAGATCGCGGGAGGCAGTTTGTGTCACGTTTATGGAGAGCTTTTTGCAGTCAGATGGGGATCCAGCTCTCGTTCTCCTCAGCTTACCACCCAAAGTCAAACAGTGCTGCTGAAAGGTCTAATCATGCGCTGGAACAGTTTCTCCATTGTTTCTTTTTCTTTTCTTTTTTTTTTTTTTTTTTTTTTTAAGTATTTTTTGTCATTAAGAAATCATTGTATTACAAAATACAGTCGAGCAAGACCAAAAATGCACAAGAACAGTGAAAACATAAAACACATGAAATATGTTGTCTGTACAATACATTCTGAGCCTAAGCATGTACTGAGTCAAGAATAGGAGCATTGAGTAAACATCATCTTTACATGTGGCACCAACTGAATATGTGAACTAAGTCCCTCAAAAAGCAAACATGTTATCAACTCCCCCGGTAAGGCCTAGAACTCAAGAGGCGCAGAAGATAAGTATAGCGTGAAATCACTCTATGTGGAGCCCAAGTTGTAAGCTCCATCGTCATGATTCCTGACTCAGAGCGATCAAAGATGAAAAGCAAATAACATATTTCTATGTAGTGATGATTGAATAGAGAAAAGGGACAGATTAAAGTACCAGAGTGTAAAGAGGGAAGGAAGAAATGCAACATACAAAGAAGAGAAAGAAAAGGGGAACATGAAGGAGGAAGAAACAGATATGTGGAAACAACAGGAGAAGCAAGAAGAGGGATAAAAAAAAAAAAAAAAAAACCCACACATCTCAGCACCCACATAGAATAGCTCCAAGTAGAGAGAGGGAGAAGGCCACAAAGGAGGGTCAGTTCTACTCCCCGTAGCATGAGAGTCTGGGAAATATAGCCAGTCCCCAGGCCCAGGAAATCACGTACACCCGATTCCACAGCGCATTACCACCAAACACCTCCTCAAGTAGCATGTGGTGATATCTCCCAATGGGTCCAGATTTCCCCAAAGCTCCCACTTCTGGACATCTGTTGGGCATGGAGGCGTTCCGTATCCCTGTAGGCATGGACCTTCATCACCCATACAAGTACAGGCGGCGTAATGTCTCTTTTCCAGCGCGCAGCAATGTTCAACCTGGCCGCAGAGAGCATGAAATGCAGCAGAGGAAATTTGTTAGGCCTCAATAGCTCATGATAAGAGAATAGGCACAACAGGGGATTGCAAGGGATCAGGAAACTCAGCACTTGTGCAGCCTTGACACATATTCGGGACCAATATGTCTGTATCAGTCTGCATTCCCACCATATATGGGTCAGAGAGACCCCAGGCCCCCCGCATCTCCAGCAATCATCTTCCCTACTTGGAAACATATGTGCCAGCCCTGGGGATATGTACCACCGAGAAAGTAGCTTAAAGTGACTTACCTGTGACAGCTTATCCCTGGGGAGGTGAAGAAACATATGAAAGATAGAGTTCCACACTCATGGGTCCAAAAAACTGTCATCCCGGAGCTCTGCACTCCAAGCCTCCGTATATGTCAGATGCTGTGAAACAGATGCTGCCCGCATCAGGCGATAAACTTTAGATAAAGTCTTGACCATATTTGTGGATACAAGAAGGAAGCCCTCAAAAGACGTCAGAGCTCGAGCTGGGTCTACCAGTCTGAGCAATTGTAACAAATAATGGTGAACTTGTCTATACCTCCAATATTCCGAGACAGGGAGTATCACGGTGCCTGTGCTATTTGGCAACATTCTGTCAGTTTCCACTCCTGCCTAACGCCTTTTGGCTGCACTGTTATTGTCCCGCTCAGTATTGTCCTTAAATACTGGGTTCTGGCACTTCTCTGGTGCCCTTTCATGTTGTTTCAGTACCAGCGCTTGTTCCTGTTAGTTGTGTAATCTCAGTGTACCGACCTGGCCTGCCTGATGACTCTGCATCTTGTTCCTGCTTGTGTACTGACCCGGACTGTCTGACCATTCTGCATCTCGCTTCTGCCTGTTTACTGACCTGGATTGGCTGACGTTCCTGTTCCATGTATCGACCCGGCCAGGCTGACGTTCCTGCTCTGTGTACCGACTCGGACTGGCTGACGTTCCTACTCTGTGTACCGACTTGGATTGACTGAAGTTCCTGCCCTGTGTACCGACCTGGCCTTGCTGACGTTCCTGCGTGGTGTACTGACTCGGATTGGCCTACGTTCCTACTCTGTGTGTGGATCCTGCCCAGATGGGCTACTGTGGTGGCGTACCTCCACTGCCCGCCTTATCCAGTCTCCGGTTAGGGTGTTGTCTAGACCTTCGCTATCTCCAGACAGCTCCCTGCAGTCTGGTCTCTGTTGCCTCAGTGTCGCCCAGGCGACATTTCTGTGTGTCCGCACTCCCGTGCAGTCCCCAGTTGGGTGCCTCTCAGGGCAAGTTGCTCAGTCTCCTTTACTGTTACGGCAGTGTTCAAGTTGCTCAGTCTCCGTTACTGCTATGGCAGTGCCCAGTTGCTTAGCCTCCCTTACTGCTACGGCAGTGCTCAAGTTGCTCAGTCTCCGTTACTGCTACGACAGTGCCCCATTGCTCAGTTTCTATCACTGCTACAGCAGTGCTCAAGTTGCTCAGTTTCCATTACTGCTACGGCAGTCCACAAGTTGTCTGATCTCCATTATCTTTGGGCGTTACTCGATTTGGTGCTCTCACCTTTGTTTGAGCTTCTTAAAGGGCTTTGCACTATTAGGGCCTGTCAGAACTCTCAACCTAATAGAAACCCATTCAGTACTGTCCAACTGAGATTCACACAAGAACTGCTTGACCTGTGTCAGTATATTGATCTCTGGCCTATCTGCATATACTGGACCTGTGTGGGCCTACCTCTGTATAACCCGTCTTGTGTCTGTACTATATTGCACATATATTACAGGACCCGTGAGGGTTATTGTTATTATCATTCTTCAATAAAATTGTGTTTTATGCAAACCTACTGTGTCTGTGTGTCAAACAAACCATTACAGTATGAAAGGGCCATGACCTCAGACAGTAAAGGTGAAGGTAATGCACAAAACATCCATTGGAGGATGGACTTTCATGAGCAGCGAATAGGCCAGTTGGCACTGGCCATACAAACTATCCTAGAGCGCACAGCTCACCTTGATAAACCATCTCAAGCACCGGTGGTCCCCTCCGTTTTGACACCGGAAGCTCAATCCATGACGCAAGTGGCCTCGTGTAAAGTGTTAACCGCCTCAGCTCCGTTACCGCTTAGATAAGATGGCGAACCCACACTGTGCAGAGGGTTTATTAATCAATTGGAGATTTTTTTTTAATTAACCCCCCCCCCCATGCCTTTCCTCATGACCACAGCAAGGTGGGCTTCATGATATCTTTGCTGATGGGCAGAGCCCTGGCATGGGCCAACCCCTTGTGGGAGACTGCTAAACCCTGTACTAGGAACTTCAGGGAGTTTGTGCGTACCTTTCGCAGAGTATTTGAGGTTTCAGGTAGAGCCGCCTCTGCTGCCAAATGACTCATGGAGACACAACAAGGCTCTCGTACAGTGGGCGATTATGCTATCGAATCCTGTACATTGGCAGCAGAGGTAGGATGGAACAATGAGGCGCTGGTGGCAGCATTTGCTCAGGGACTCGCTGACCGTATTAAGGACGAGACGGCAGCCAGAGATTTGGACGAGTTTATTGATTTCACTATATTAATTGATTCCGGCATACGTGAGAGACTAATGGCCAAAGACCGCAAGCAGCGGGCCAGAAATTTTGGACAAGCTGGTCTAAATTTCCCACCCATGCCTCCCATGCCTCCTGAGCGTACCCAAGACACCAGTGAACCAATGCAGCTTGGGTTCACCAAATTGTCTAAGGAGGAATGGGCGCATCGCCGAACGCAAGGCTTATGTCTGTATTGGGGCAAAGCCAGACACCTGTTGCGTACCTGTCCTATATGACCGGGAAACGAACGCACCTTGGGGGACAGGCCCCAGGTGGTGTTCAGCAGTCCCTAGACCCTATTAAGCAGAAACCCACGATCCAGGTGGCATTTTCATGGGCAGAATTCTTGGTAGAGGTTTTGGCCCTGGTTGATTCCGGCACAGCCGGATACTTTATGGACAGTTCATTTGCTGCACTTTATCAGATTCCGTTGGTCGAGAAGGAATCCCCCTTATCTATTGAGGCCATTGATGGCAGACCGTTAGAACCAGCTCAGATCACTATGGAAATGATACCGCTGTCCATGACTATTGGGGCTCTCCACACTGAGAAACACCGGTTCCAGATTATCCATTCTCCCCACCATGCGGTCATTCTGGGTTTCCCATGGCTACATTTGCATAATCCCCAGTTTGACTGGCAGACTTGTGAGAACACGTCTTGGTCTGAGTATTGTATGGGGCATTGTGTCACTCATCCGATTAAGATCATGTGTACCTCTCCCTCCGTGCCAGCTGAGTATCATCAATTCAGTGACGTTTTTAGTAAGGGAGAGGCTAGCACTTTGCCTCAGCATAGGGCTTACAATTGTGCTTTTGATTTGCCTCCTGGCGCAGTGCCTCCTAGGGGTCGCACGTACCCGTTGTCATGCGAGGAGAATCTGGCCATGGAGGAATATATTGATGATGCCCTCAAGAGAGGTATTATTAGGAAATTTTTTGTTAAAAAGAAAAATGGCGAGTTGAGACCCTGAATCGATTACCAGGGATTGAATAAACTGATGTCCAAAAATGCCTATCCCATACCACTCATAACTGAACTGTTTGACAGGTTGAAAGGTTCCTCTATTTTCACTAAGTTGGACCTACAGGCTGAGTATAACCTGATCAGAATAAGAGCTGGAGATGAGTGTTTAATACCAGATCTGGACACTACGAATACCTAGTAATGCCTTTTGGCCTATGTAACGCACCTGCAGTGTTCCAATAATTTATTAATGATATACTCCGTGATATGCTACAGTCTTGCATAGTAGTTTATCTGGACGATATACTCATACACTCGTCTAGTTTGTCTCAACACATCAATGATGTGTCTGAAGTTTTGCTCAGATTACGCAAGAATAAACTCTTCTGTAAGATCGAAAAATGTGAGTTTCATAAGTCCATGGTGCCTTTTTTGGGCTTCGCGATTTCTAGAGATGGCATTGCTATGGAGCAGGAAAAGCTCGCAGCAGTATTGCAATGGCCACGACCCAAAGGGTTAAAAGCAATTCAGTGCTTTCTTGGGTTTGCTAATTATTATAGTAAGTTTATTCAAAACTTCTCTACTATTGTGAAACCACTGTCTGACCTCACGCATAAGGGTGCCAACTCCTCCCAATGGTCTGAGGCAGCTGATCAAGCTTTTGAGACACTCAAGTCCACTTTCGCATCCGCTCCTGTACTGTCCCACCCCAACCCTTCCCTTCCATTTAGGTTGGAAGTTGATGCCTCTGAAAATGGGGTAGGGGCTGTACTGTCTCAGCATCTGGTCGCTGGGAGTACTCAGAGACCATGTGGGTTCTTCTCAAAAAAGCTGTCTAGTGCCCAGACTCACCATGAGATTGGGGACAGAGAACTCTTGGCTATTATTCTTGCTCTTAAAGAATGGCGATACTTGCTAGAGGGTACTAGGACTCCTGTGTTAATCCTGACAGACCACAAAAATCTGACGTACCTTTCGGAGGCTAAGAGATTGTCCTCACGACAAGCTAGATGGGCCTTGTTTCTGTCCCGCTTTAATTTTATTGTATCCTACTTGCCTGGCTCCAAGAATATTAGGGCAGATGCCCTGTCCAGGCAATTTGGGCCAGAGATGGATATTTTATATCAGTAAAATAAAATACAAGTATATAAAAAACAATAGTGAAAGTATAGGACCTTCACAAAAAAGTAGGCGAATTGAAATATAATTATGTAATTCTAATATACAGTACCTTGTTGGGATGTGGGTGGATCCCAGATATGGTATGTTGATTGGAATAATGAGGCTCTCATGGCTGCTTTCTCTAATGGGCTCTCGGATACAGTTAAACATGAGATTGCAGCCTGAGACCTCCCCAGAGATTTAGAGGAACTGGTCTCATATTGCATCTTGATTGACTCTCGTATCCGTGAGAGACCTTCCTTCCGGGAGTTCCTGCGGAGACATCCCATTCGTTTAGCCCGAGCTTTTCATCCCCAACTGTTCCTTCCTTTCCTCCCTCTCCTACTAGTCTTGAGACCTCAGGAGAGGTGGAGCCCATGCGGCTTGGGTTCACTCGCGGCTTTAGGAGGAGGGAGGACCTGTGCCTTTACTGCGGTAAGGCAGGGCATATGCTGCAAACTTGCCCCACATGTCCAGGAAAACGCCCGTACCTAAGATCCTACAGGGGACAGACCTTAGGTGACATCTCAGCTTCCCCGGCTACCCAGAAGAACAAACCTCTATCCTCCATTGGGCTCTCTTGGGGCGACTGTTTCTTTATTACAGAGGCACTTATTGACTCTGGTGCAGCGGGCCTCTTTATTGACAATGCCTTCACCGAGAAGCACTCCATTCTATTGCAACTCCATACTAGTCCACATGCCATTGATGGCAGACCCCTACAGCTGCCGCAGGTCACACACAAAACCGTTCCTTTGTCTATGGCTGTAGGGGCTCTCCATCACAAAACGTTACAATTTCAGGTGATCCACTCACCTCACTATCCTGGGTTATCCATGGTTTCACAGACACAATCCCACGTTCAATTGGGTAAGGGCATGGGCATGGGCATGGTCACCTAACTGTTCCAAGACATGCCTAACAAAATTGGTGAAGCTGTTAACCACATCCCCGGTCTCTTCACTGCTTGAAGAGTACCAAGAGTTCCGGCATGTATTTGATAAGGGCCGGGCTAGGGAGCTTCCGCTTCACTGCCCGTACGATTGTACCATTGAGTTGCAACCAGATGCCATACCTCCTCAAGGTCAAGTCTACCCTCTTTCTGTCACAGAGAATAAGGCCATGGAGGAGTATGTTGTGAATGCACTGTCCCAGTGGTTTATCTGTAAGTCCTCCTTCTCTTCCCACAGGGGCCGGATTCTTCTTTGTGAAGAAAGAGAGTGGAAAACTGAGACCCTGTATCGATTACAGGGGGCTCAACCGTATCACGGTCAAAAAAGCCTACCCAATTCCACTTACTACTGAGCTATTCGATTGGTTAAAAGGGTCCAAGGTGTTCACTAAGCTCGACTTGTGATGGGTGTACAGTTTGGTATGGATGAAGGAGAGCCATGAATGGAAAACCGCGTTTAACACTAGAAGCAGGCATTACGAATACCTCATAATGCCCTTCGGTCTCTGCAATGCTCCTGCGGTTTTCCAGGAATTCTTAAATGACGTCCTCTGGAACATGCTCCAACAATGCATGGTGGTATATTTAGACGACATTCTGATCCATTCCGCCTCCATAGAAAGCCACCAGGCAGATGTAACCCAAGGTCTGCAAAAATTAAGCGAAAATAATCTATTTTGCAAATTAGAAAAATGTGAGTTCCACCGCAAACAGGTCACCTTCTTGGGGTACGTAATCTCAGAGGTTGGTTTCACCATGGACCCTGAGAAACCTTACCGACATGACCAAAAAAGACGGCAACTCCACGCACTGGTCTCCGGAGCTTTTGAGGCATTAAAAGTCGTCTTTGCTGCAGCACCCATTTTGGCACACCCGAAACCCAAGTCCTACTCCTGCAGAGTGCAATTATGAAATTGGTGACTGCGAGTTGCTGGCTATAATACTCGCTCTCAAAGAATGGAGGCATTTGCTCGAGAGAACTTCAGTGCCAGTCCTAATCCTCACTGATCATAAATACTCTCTGACGTGTGAACCCTGTGGCCTATACCCTAGACCTCCCGCCTAATATGCGGATACACAGTGTGTTCCATGTCTCACTGCTGAAACCCCTGGTATGCAATCGCTTCACTACGGTCACTCCTTGCCCCCATTCAGTGCCCCTTGATGGCCATGAAGAGTTCGAGTTCTGCTCCATAGTCGACTCTCGTAGGTTCCGAGGGAGGCGTCTATATTTGGTCTTTTGGAAGGGGTACAGTCCAGAAGAGCGCTCATGGGCTCCAGCTGCAGACATCCATGCCCCAGCCCTCCTCCGTACTTTCCATGCACGCTTTCCCCATAAACCTGGCCCTGCCCCGTGAGTGGAGGGGTCATTGAGGGGGGGTAGTGTCAAGGTTTGGCTGAGCTGCTCTAACTCTGCTGCTTGATTCTACTGTCTGAGCTAATCCAGTGCTCTGCTATCCATTACCGCTGCCTTCCACTGCTGATTCAGCTGACCCCTCTGTGTTTGCTCACCTGACTGATATCAGCCAAGCCCCCCAGGGTATTTAAAGCAGGTTGGCCCACTTCCTGATTGCCATTGTGTCTGATTCTGGCTGCAAACATGTATCCTGATTTGCTGATTATCTGACCTGGCTTCCTCTGACATCCCTTCTGTTTCCTGACTCCTGGCTTTATTCCTGACATCGCTGATCTCCGTATTCCTGACCCGGCTTGGCTGAGTACCTGTCTTGGTTCCTGACTGGCTTGTCTTTTGGTTTGTGCTTTGTTTGCTTTTGTTATTTCAATAAAGGTGTTTTGCATTTTTACATTTTTGTGTCTGTCTGGTCCCTAACAACACCTCCTAATATAGGACCCTCATAGGAGCGATCCCCTAGCAATGGTCTTCCAGCCTCTTCACAAGGCGCGTTATGTGACCTGGAGGCGGGAGCTATTGTGGAACGCATAGATGCTTTGGAACTCAAGGACAAATCTCCTTACCATGGTCGCTGCACCCACTTTAATCATAGAGCTAAAGAGAACTCTAATAAAGACTGGTCGTCCTGCACAAATAATTAACTGGAATAAAATACAAGATTTTATCCAACTCTAAAGAAGATAATAATGAGGATTTGAACATAATGGGGTGAGATCTAATTCATACTGGATTTCTTTGGGCACTAATGAAAAGCTTCCAAAAGGCAAGACTTTAAAAAGGAAGCGGATATGTAGAAATTGGGTAAAAACTCAATCAGTTTTCATGAGGAGCGATTCATGCCCCCCTATAACCCAGGATCTAATTAATACTCCTTAACGATCTATTCTTAATACTCCATATCCGAATCTATTATATCTAATGGACTAATATAAATATAATGTATTAATAGATTTAGTAGTTTGTATTTAAAGCATTGATCTCTTTTTGATCATTTCTAATTATTATTAACTATTGTGTAAGTTTATGCTGCGTATATGGTAATTGTATGTTATTACATTTAATTTGATATATGTTAGATTAGATCCTTTTTAGCATTATAAATAGATATATATGTTCTGTGCTATATAAACACTACTGTATATGTGAGAGACAAAGAAAAATGTGAGTTGTAGCACCATTGAGAGGCTACCATGCCTAAGAACAAGACACTTTATCTTGTTCGTGCTCAATGTGTGCTCCTCACAAGTCTTTGTCTCTCTATGTAATAGGGTATCCCAGGCATGGGCCCTTGCTTCCATGTGCCTAGAGGGATTCGGCTGCACCACACTGATGAGGCCCACATAGGCCGAAACGTACGTCTGTGGTTTTGCTGTTTCTCTCGTGTGGAGAAGATTTGCCTGACATTTCGGAGCTGGACTGTCTGTGGGCGGGACCAGTCTGATATGAATATGGAGATTTCCTCTCTGCAATGGCACATGGGAGTGAAAAACGTGAGTTTTAGCACCATTGAGAGGCTACCATGCCTTAGAACAAGACACTTTATCTTGTTCATGCTTGATGTGTGCTCCTCACAACTCTTTGTCTCACTACTGTATATGTGATCGGGGTGACATTCATGTATAATTAATATTATATTCCCGTTTATACTTATATACATATTATATGCATACAGATTGGTTAGTGTAAGGATGTACTCTTTATTGCTGTATAATAATTATTATATTTAGGAGAAGTAGGGAAGTTTTTTTTTCTTTTTTTTCATTGGGGAATTATTGGGGATTATTACTAAAAGTTTTAAAGAGAGGTAACTATTTTACATCTTCAGCTTCTTTTTAGTCCAGCTGATTATTATAAATTGAACAGGATGGAAAATATAATTTCCACTTCTGTTAATGTTCGGGGCTTTTGTTCACCCAATAAAAGGAGAAAGGTATTTCTATGTTTAAAAAATTGAATTCAGACTTTGGAGGAGATTCACTAAGCGGTGATAAAGAGGTGATAGAGTGGAGATGATTTCTCCAGTTTATCACTTCTCCAATTCCTATGTTATTCTATGGAGTCAATTCACTAACATTTCTTAAACACTGGAAATCTTGGTGCATTGGCTCCGTAGAATAACATAGGAATGGAGAAGTGATATCACTGGAGAAATCATCTCCACGTTATCACATCTTTATCACCTCTTTATCACTGTTTAGTGAATCTCTGCCTTTATCTTTTTACAAGAGACTAAATTCCATAGAGCCAATACTTTGAAATTTATGTGCGGAAAATATAAAAAATTCCATCTAAGCAGTAATTTGAGGAAAAATAATGGGGTGGCTATTTTAGTCAAAAATAATGTACCTTTTGTAGAGCATCTGGTCTTGGGGGATGATGAAGGTCGACATCTACTTTTGGTGGTTAGTATCTCTGGTATGACTTTCACTCTTGTAAATATATATGGCCCTCAAAGAAAAAAAAGTATTATTTAGAAATCTAGCTCAATCCATTCTGGCTAATAAACAAGACCCGATGATCTTCTGTGGAGATTTTAGTCTTTGTCAGGATGCTTCTCTCGATAGAACATTTTCTAGGGGTTTTTGCTCAGAAACTTTTAAGATCCTAAAAGATTTTCCCTAAAAGAAGGGAGTTTACTTACTTCCATGGTAGAGACGGGATTGCCTCTAGATTAGACTTTTTCTTATTGGATGTATCCTTACTCCAGAACATTAGGCGGGTAGATAATGTTCCTTATTCCTGGTCAGATCATAGCGCTGTATCTTTACAGATGAAATACTTCTTTACCCAAAATACAAGTAAAACTTGGAGACTGAATGAAAAACTATTGTTAAATTCAGATTTGCGTAACCAGATTTCTCAGATTATCAGAGATTACTTTCCAACGGTATTTGTGATTTTTTATAGATTTGGTTAGCCCATAAGGTAGTCCTTTGTGGAGAACTTATACGCATTGCCTCAAAGAGATACAAAAATAGACCAATTGCCATTAAAGACTTAGAGACGGAATTATCATCCCTAACTAAAAAAGTAGGCTTCCATCCTTCTATAATCTAAGTAGACATTTCCTATATAATTATTCGCTAGGATGTTTGTCAGAAGCCGTCATACACAGTAGAGACTGCCCGAACACACGGAATGCTGGGAGCACGGAATACTGGGAACACAGAATGCTGGGAGCACGGAATGCTGGGAACACAGAATGCTGGGAACACAGAATGCTGGGAGGGGTAGGATTGTTGGGAGTTCTGTGCTGGGAGCATTCTGTGCTTTCGGGCAGTCTCTACAGTGCATGATTGCTTCGCATGAGTGAGGCTTGTGAGTGAGGCAACACAAGACTGTATTCCGTGGAGCAATGAGGTAGCAGCTGCTTAACCCTTTGAGTGCCAGAGTGCTTTGTGTACCCCTCTGGCACTCAAAGGGTTCTGTACCTTTGCTCGGGCTTTTACACTAATATGTTTGATAAAAGAGCAGCTGGAGGTATTGCTGGACAAGGAAGTAAACTCTGGAATGGCTCGGCTGTACCCAAAATATTATTCATGGGGTAACAAACCTCACACTTTTTTTTTTAGCAAACTTGAGTCCAGAAGACAAATAAGTCATATAAAGAGAATTAATTGTCCTATTAAAGGGAAAACTTCCAATTTAAAAGATACTGTAAATTGTTTTGAACATTATTATAGGAACCTTTTTGAAAATAAGGGAAATTTTAATACTTCTAAAATTTGACCATTTTGTGCGGGATATTGATTTTCCTTCTTTAAATGACAGAAGACAGGAATTGCTAAACTCTCCGATCTCTACTGAGGAAATTGAGGAGGTTTATAAAGTGGCTTAAAAATAATAAAATTCCAGGGCCAGATGGGTTTAGCAATTTTCACTACAAAATTTACTAACTCCCTTTTTGAAGAATTTCTTTGATAATGTGTTAGAATCTGGATCACTTAATGAGGATGCAAATTCTTCTTTAATAATACTTGTTGCTAAGCCAGGAAAGGATTGCAAAGAGATTCCTAACTATTAGTCATATCAACTGTGACATCTAAATATTAGCCAAAATACTAGCTATTAGATTAGGAAATATTATACCAGGATTGATACATAGAGATCAATGTGGTTTTATTCCAGGGTGACAAACTGTAGGTAATATCAGAAGAGTGTTTTATATCTTAGATCTCAGTAAAAGAAACCAGTCTAAAAATGTTATGTTTCTTTCACTTGATATCAACAAAGCATTTGACTATTTCCTGGGACTATATGTCGGCAGTAACGAATAAATTAGGAATTACAGCTTTTAAAAGCTCCACATAGCACTACAGTTGGCTACCTTAGAATAATGGGCTTTGAAAGTAAAAACAATTAGCATTATTAGAGGTACTGAACAGGGATGCCCCCTTTTCCCGTTGATCTTTGCTCTATGCGTAGAACCATTGGCTATGGCCAGTAGACATAACAGTAATATTTCAGGTCTGCGTTTTGCAACATCTGAGGAAGAGAAATTATCTTTATGCACAGATGATTTATTAATGTTTATATCTCACCCCTCTTCCTCCATTCCAGAGTTATGGAATACATTACGTCTTTTTGGTGAAATATCTGGTTTATTTGTTAATGAACGTAAGTCATTGGCTTTGGATATTAGCCTTTCAAAAAACGCTGAAAAAATTTAGAACGCCTATTTAGTTTTAAGTGGGAGGAAGTTAGTATTCCATATCTGGGGATTAGAATTCTAAGATGTTATAAGTCTATTAAAGAATCGAACTACAAGTCCTTATGGAAATCAGTTTTGGGTTGATTAGATTCCTGGTCCCATTTGCCCCTTTCTTTCATGGGTAGGATTAATGTAATAAAAAGGAATACACTGCCAAAGATCCTTTATTTTTTCCACATTATTCCCTGTAATATAACAAATTCAGAACTTTTCCATGTTCAAAATAGAATTTTTCTCTTCATTTGGGTGAATAAATTTGCAAGAATTAGTAAAGATACACTCTATAGAGAGAAATCTAAAGGTGGTTTACTAGTCCCTAACCTTTTAAAATATTTTATTGCTGCTAGATTTTCACAGTTGATGCATTTATTGTCTTTAAGATCACATCAACTTGAAACCTATTTGCGTTGATCAAGAGAGAAATGTTCTAGGTAATGTTTCTTTCAATGATTATTTTTGGAGCAGCCTTAAACAACGGAAATGTACTAAATGTAATCTACTTGATAGTACCCATTTCACACTTTCTATGTAGGACAACATTAAAAGGATCTTGGAAATTAGTTGAATTTAGAACCAAAATGCTGCCTATTATCAATAAATATGTATTTAATTGGGATACATTTGAATATGAATTAATTCAAAAAATTGTAGACAAAGGTATTTTCTTCATACAACAACTTTTCTTTTGTGGACATTTGGTGGGATGGGATAGATTTAAAGGGATGATAAATGTTGATGATTCTTTTAACGTTATCTACAAATCCTTGCAACTCAAAATCAAATCATATTTAGGAAACTACTTTGGATTTCGTCTAACTAAATGTGAACATTATGCTTTTTTTTGATAGCCAGGTGACAGGGACATTTATAATTTATATAGAATTTTTACCGAACATAATTCCATTTTAAAATGTCAGCTTCTGTGGGAAGAAATAACTAATGAGTCGATTGGCAAATCTGATTGATTCAATATATTGAACAGAATCCCTAAATGTAGTATAAATTTAAGTTTATTTGAACAGCCATTTAAAATGCTCTCTCAGTCCTAACTGGTGCCAAAAAAGGTTGCCAAAATGTATTTGGATGCGTCAGATCTATGATTCTGTAATTGTGGTGAAGTTGGATCATTTTTACACAGCTGGTGGAGTTGTCCCAAAATAAGTTTGTTTTGGGGAAAGCTATCATCTCTTTTATCTAAGTTATTTAATAAACCAATTAATTTAAAAATTTGGGAAGATTTGTTGGGGAAAAAAATTACCACCCTTAATTCTTCAGAAGATAAATTGATAGAATTATTATGTTCTGCTTTTAAAATATACATTGCATCAAAGTGGAAATATGACAAAATATTTTGGAAAAGGAGTTTTGGAAAAATTACCTCAATTTGTACAAATGAATACTTAGCTCTATTGTGAAATCATGCCCCTCTGTATCTCCAAGACTGGCATTAGAGAGGAGACATGAATATCCTCTCCTTACTGATGCCTTTGCGTGTGTTAGGCTTCGGACAAGTTTCTCAGTCACATGATGCTTTTTCTTTTATATGAATAGAAGATATGAGTCAGTGACTGACCCCAGGAGGACACTAGAGTCCCAAATTCATGGATTAAAAACTCAAATTGCCTCTTTAGCACATTTCATTTTGATAACATTTTTATTATATTTTTTTTACAATGTGAAAATACAGAAAGGAAGAAAGTTACATTTCAGACATAACTTGCATTGATCACTCCCATGTCGCCCAGCACCCCATTCTCTGCTGATACCACCAGACTTGGCACTGATCACAATCCTATCCATGTGTAAAATGGAGGTTAATACAGGAACAATTGGTGTTTATTTACAAGCTAATATCTGTCTGTTGCTGGTATGTAATGAATCCACTTCAGTAGTAAAATGCTCAGTGATACAGATCCCCCATAATCCAGTGGTGAGGAGCCATGCAATAATCAGAGCACAGAGGAACAGAAAGCCAGTGTAGAGGAGGGTGGTGCATGCTGGGTAGGTCAGAGTGAAGTGTAAGAAATCCAGGAAACTATGTGAGTCTGGGATCATTTATCTATTTGTCTGGGACTGTGAACACGGATCTGTCATTAACCCCCTGATGACTAGACGTGTGAGGACTGTGAACATGGATCTGCCATTAACCCCCTGATGACTAGACGTGTGAGGACTGTGAACACGGATCTGTCATTAACCCCCTGATAACTAGACGTGTGAGGACTGTGAACACAGATCTGTCATTAACCCCCTGATAACTAGACGTGTGAGGACTGAACACGGATCTGTCATTAACCCCTTGATGACTATACGTGTGAGGACTGTGAACACGGATCTGTCATTAACCCACTTGTAACCCTGGTATCTAGATACCTCCAGTTACCATAGAGCTACGCTGTAGACCATAGAGTTCTCTGTGGATGACTCATTGCCCCAGCATTTTCCCTCAGCCAATGAGAATCCTGCTGAGTATCCAGGAAGGGGAAGGATGATCTAGGGGAGCTGGAGGAGTTTCAGTTTTGGTTTGAGCAGGGGAAGTGAGCAGAACTCCCTGCTGCTCAGCATAAGAGACATTTTAAACCACATGTCTGCTAGGAGTTGTACATCAAAGTGAGAGATCCCAGAATTCTCCTAGTGTGGAAGCTTGTGAATGTCTAGCAGTATATCTTGTGTTATGCTCTACCGGTGTCTAGAAGGGGATTATTTAGTGGTGGTATGCTGCACAGATGTCTAGAAGGGGATTATTTAGTGGTGGTATGCTGTGCAGCTGTCTGGCAGGGGATTAGTTAGTGGTGATATGCTCTGCAGGTGTCTGGAAGGGCATCAGGTCAGTGAATCTCTTTCAGTCGAGTTGCTGCAAATCTGTTGGACACAAAGAAGAGACATGATATGAGGTCTGAGTCAACACAAGCACAGTAACATAATATATACACACACACAGAGACATTAACATGAGCACAGGAATATAATATACAGGTACACAGACATCAACACGAGTACAGTAACATGATACACACACACACAGACATCAACACGAGCACAGTAACATAATATACACACACAAAGATTCAACATGAGCACAGAAATGTAATATACATACAGACAAATATCAACACAAACACAGTATCATAATATACACACACAGACATCAACACAACCACAGTAACATGATACACATACACACACACATCAACACGACCACAGTAACATGATACACACACACAGACATCCACACGAGCACAGGAATTTAATATACACACACACACAGACATCCACACGAGCACAGTAACATAATATACATACACACAGACATCAACAGGAGTACAGGAACATAATATACACACAAACAGACATCAACAGGAGTACAGTAATATAATATACATACACACAGACATCAACAGGAGAACAGGAAAATAATATACATACACACAGACATCAACACGAGTACAGGAATATAATATACATACATACAGACATCAACAGGAGTAGAGGAATATAATATACATACACACAGACATCAACAGGATGTCACGGTTTGTTAAGACACTCAGACAACAGGGTTAGGTAAAAGCATAACTTTATTGAAAAGTTAAAGCACTCCCCATAGGGTTCACATACATATGCATACAATATAAATAGCAACTGAGAAATAGAACAGGTTCTACCGGCCTTGCCTATAATACCTAGCAAGGCAACCTAGGCGGCTATAAGGAATAGCAATAGCAGGCTCTACCGACCTTGCCAATACCTGGTAAGGCAACCGTGAGATGGAAATACCAGTTCTACCGGCCTTACCAATACCGGGCAAGGCAGCCTCAGTGAATACTGTGAAGAGGCTCTACCGGTCCTGCCAGTACCGGGTAAGGCAACCGTGAGATGGGATGTACCGGTTCTACCGGCCTCACCAATACCGGGCAGGACAGCCCCAAAGGAGGAGACCACCAGGTTAAGCGGAGATAACCAGCGTCCGCACGCTGGAACCAACAGTATAATAAGTTACCAGGTTAAATGTAGTAAACCAGCATCCGTGCGCTGGGATCAACAGTATAATCTGCCACCAGCTTTAATGGAGTTAACCAGCGTCTGCACGCTGGGACCAACAGGATAATATACCACCAGGTTTAATGGAGTTAACCAGCGTCCGCACGCTGGGACCAACAGGATAATATACCACCAGGTATAATGGAGTTAACCAGCGTCCGCACGCTGGGACCAACAGTATAATTTGTCACCAGGTTTAATGGAGTTAACCAGCGTCCGCACGCTGGGACCAACAGGATAATATGCCACCAGGTTTAATGGAGATAACCAGCGTCCGCACGCTGGGACCAACAGTATAATCTGCCACCAGGTTCAATGAAGTAAACCAGCGTCTGCACGCTGGGACCAACAGGATAATATGCCACCAGGTTTAATGGAGTTAACCAGCATCCACACGCTGGGACCAACAGGATAATATACCACCAGGTATAATGGAGTTAACCAGCGTCCGCACGCTGGGACCAACAGTATAATTTGTCACCAGGTTTAATGGAGTTAACCAGCGTCCGCACGCTGGGACCAACAGGATAATATGCCACCAGGTTTAATGGAGTTAACCAGCGTCCGCAAGCTGGGACCAACAGTGTAATCTGCCACCAGGTTCAATGAAGTAAATCAGCGTCCGCACGCTGGGACCAACAGGATAATATGCCACCAGGTTTAATGGAGTTAACCAGCGTCCGCACACTGGGACCAACAGGATAATATGCCACCAGGTTTAATGGAGTTAACCAGCGTCCGCACGCTGGGACCAACAGGATAATATGCCACCAGGTTTAATGGAGTTAACCAGCGTCCGCACGCTGGGACCAACAGTATAATCTGCCACCAGGTTCAATGAAGTAAACCAGCGTCTGCACGCTGGGACCAACAGGATAATATGCCACCAGGTTTAATGGAGATAACCAGCGTCCGCACGCTGGGACCAACAGGATAATATGCCACCAGGTTTAATGGAGATAACCAGCGTCCGCACGCTGGGACCAACAGTATAATCTGCCACCAGGTTCAATGAAGTAAACCAGCGTCTGCACGCTGGGACCAACAGGATAATATGCCACCAGGTTTAATGGAGTTAACCAGCGTCCACACGCTGGGACCAACAGTATAATCTGCCACCAGGTTTAATGGAGTTAACCAGCGTCCACACGCTGGGACCAACAGGATAATATGCCACCAGGTTTAATGGAGTTAACCAGCGTCCACATGCTGGGACCAACAGTATAATCTGCCACCAGGTTTAATGGAGTTAACCAGCGTCCGCACGCTGGGACCAACAGTATAATATGCCACCAGGTTCAATGAAGTAAACCAGCGTCTGCACGCTGGGACCAACAGGATAATATGCCACCAGGTTTAATGGAGATAACCAGCGTCCGCACGCTGGGACCAACAGGATAATATGCCACCAGGTTTAATGGAGTTAACCAGCGTCCGCACGCTGGGACCAACAGTATAATATGCCACCAGGTTCAATGAAGTAAACCAGCGTCTGCACGCTGGGACCAACAGTATAATCTGCCACCAGGTTTAATGGAGTTAACCAGCGTCCGCACGCTGGGACCAACACAGTAAGAATATCGCCGAGGCGAGAGAGTGAGCAATGTCGCCAAGCGACTACCGGATGGGAACTCTGAGACTAAGTGAAGGTGGAGCACAGCGAACACCGCTGAACAGACAGGAACAGGAACAAGCCAGACGAAACAACCGGAGCATCAGTCGTCACAGAGAGGTCCAACCGGAGTGGCAAGCAGACTGGAACAGGAACAGATGAAATCAGGAACACTGGAACTCAAGATTCAGTAACTGAAGACTCTGGAACACTGGAACAGGCCTCAAGCAGCGAGACAGACTGGAACACAGGACTCTGTATCTCTGGACTCTAGAACACTGGAACAGGCCCAAACAGCATGACAGGAAGAACAAACAGGTACTGTCAGAGACACCACGAAAGGGCAACCAAAGGGTGCCTGAGCTGAGTATAAATTGGCAGTCAGAGGCGGGCAGAAAAATAGGCAGCCAATAGGAGCCCCTGTAGGTGATAGACAGTGTATAGCACCAATCACGGGCACCGTGATACAGGAGTACAGGAATATAATATACACACACAGACATCAACAGGAGTACAGGAATATAACATACATACACACAGACATCAACAGGAGTACAGGAATATAATATACACACACAGACATCAACAGGAGTACAGGAACATAATATACATACATACAGACATCAACAGGAGTACAGGAAAATAATATACATACACACAGACATCAACACGAGTACAGGAATATAATATACATTCACACAGACATCAACAGGAGTACAGGAATATAATATACACACACAGACATCAACAGGAGTACAGGAACATAATATACATACACACAGACATCAACAGGAGTACAGGAATATAATATACATACACACAGACATCAACAGGAGTACAGGAAAATAATATACATACACACAGACATCAACACGAGTACAGGAATATAATATACATTCACACAGACATCAACAGGAGTACAGGAATATAATATACATACACACAGACATCAACACGAGTACAGGAATATAATATACATACACACAGACATCAACAGGAGTACAGGAATATAATATACATACACACAGACATCAACACGAGTACAGGAATATAATATACATACACACAGACATCAACAGGAGTACAGGAATATAACATACATACACACAGACATCAACAGGAGTACAGGAATATAATATACATACACACAAACATCAACAGGAGTACAGTAATATAACATACATACACACAGACATCAACAGGAGTACAGGAATATAATATACACACACAGACATCAACAGGAGTACAGGAATATAATATACATACACACAGACATCAACAGGAATAGAGGAATATAATATACATACACACAGACATCAACAGGAGTACAGTAATATAACATACATACACACAGACATCAACAGGAGTACAGGAATATAATATACACACACAGACATCAACAGGAGTACAGGAATATAATATACATACACACAGACATCAACAGGAGTACAGGAATATAATATACACACACAGACATCAACAGGAGTACAGGAACATAATATACATACACACAGACATCAACAGGAGTACAGGAATATAATATACATACACACAAACATCAACAGGAGTACAGTAATATAACATACATACACACAGACATCAACAGGAGTACAGGAATATAATATACACACACAGACATCAACAGGAGTACAGGAATATAATATACATACACACAGACATCAACAGGAATAGAGGAATATAATATACATACACACAAACATCAACAGGAGTACAGGAACATAATATACATACACACAGACATCAACAGGAGTACAGGAAAATAATATACATACACACAGACATCAACAGGAGTACAGGAAAATAATATACATACATACAGACATCAAGGGGAGTACAGTAATATAACATACATACACACAGACATCAACAGCAGTACAGTAATATAACATACATACACAGACATCAACAGGAGTACAGGAATATAATATACATACATACAGACATCAAGGGGAGTACAGTAATATAACATACATACACACAGACATCAACAGGAGTACAGGAATATAATATACATACACACAGACATCAACAGGAGTACAGGAATATAATATACATACACACAGACATCAACAGGAGTACAGTAATATAACATACATACACACAGACATCAACAGGAGTACAGGAATATAATATACATACACACAGACATCAACAGGAGTACAGGAATATAATATACATACACACAGACATCAACAGGAGAACAGGAACATAATACACATACACACAGACATCAACAGGAGTACAGGAATATAACATACATACAAACAGACATCAACAGGAGTACAGGAATATAATATACATACACAGACATCAACAGGAGTACAGGAACATAATATACATACACACAGACATCAACAGGAGTACAGTAATATAACATACATACACACAGACATCAACAGGAGAACAGGAACATAATACACATACACACAGACATCAACAGGAGTACAGGAATATAACATACATACAAACAGACATCAAAAGGAGTACAGGAACATAATATACATACACAGACATCAACAGGAGTACAGGAACATAATATACACACACACAGACATCAACAGGAGTACAGGAATATAATATACATACGCACAGATATCAACACGAGTACAGGAATATAATATACATACACACACAGACATCAACGGGAGTACAGGAATATAATATACATACACAGACATCAACAGGAGTACAGGAATATAATATACATACACACGGACATCAACACGAGTACAGGAATATAATATACATTCACACACAGACATCAACAGGAGTACAGGAATATAATATACATACCACAGACATCAACAGGAGTACAGGAACATAATATACATACCACAGACATCAACAGGAGTACAGGAATATAATATACACACACAGGCATCAACAGGAGTACAGGAATATAATATACACACACAGACATCAACAGGAGTACAGGAATATAATATACACACACACAGACATCAACAGGAGTACAGGAATATAATATACATACACACAGACATCAACGGGAGTACAGGAATATAATATACATACACACAGACATCAACAGGAGTACAGGAATATAATATACATACACACAGACATCAACAGGAGTACAGGAATATAATATACATACACAGACATCAACACGAGTACAGGAATATAATATACACACACATACATCAACAGGAGTACAGGAACATAATATACATACACACAGACATCAACACGAGTACAGGAATATAATATACATACACACAGACATCAACAGGAGTTCATGAACATAATACACATACACACAGACATCAACACAAGAACAGGAACATAATACACATACACACAGACATCAACAGGAGTACAAGAACATTGTATACATACACACAGACATCAACAGGAGTACAGGAATATAATACACATACACACAGACATCAACAGGAGCACAAGAACATAATATACATACACACAGACATCAATATGAGCACATGAACATAATACACATATGCATAGACATCGGCACGTGATGCACCTATGCAAATGCGCAAAGACGTTGGCATGAGTGTAGGAACATAACGCACCTATGCAAATACGCACAGACATCGGCACGAGTGCAGGAATGTAACGCTCCTACTCAAATAGTCAAAGATGTCGGCACAAGAGCAGGAATGTAATGCAACAACACAAATACGCACAGACTTCAATACGAGCGCAGGAACATCGTGCACTTACACAAATACGTACAGAAGGTGGCACGGGAGCAGTAATGTAACACACCTATACCAATACGCACAGACATTGTGTTTGTGTTTATATACTTCAATAATCTAACTAATCTTATAATATATGGTTTCCATATTTGGCCAGTTTATACAGACATAAACACACACTATATTCTATGAAATGTAATACTCACCCTTTACACTCACACGTCTTGTGTTGGTGCACAGCCTGGATCAGCCATGCCCTGTAACGTGCCCGCCGCTGAAAACACATGGACAGAACTGTGTTAGGTGCATTCATATCAACACCAACAAGCGCAGAGCCATGTCATGGTGCACATGTCAGAATGCAGAGCAAGATCAAAGTGTGATTAGTGTCAAAGATGTCAGAGACGTGTCACAGAGTTCAGAGTAACATCAGAGTGCAGAGCCAAGTTAGGGAGTGCACAGCTGTGTTATGGAGTGCAGAGCCATCACTACATATAATGATATGAGAGAGTATCCACTCACCTTCCTGCGGTAACGGGCAATCACAACTGTGGTAGTCACAACAAGAAACAAGAGCAGAGAGATCCCCCCTCCGACTGTGACCCAGAACAGGACACTGGACCCGGCCACAAGGAGACTGGACTTCACCTCTACAGAAAGAGAGGGAGAGATAGAGAAAAACTAAGCAACCACTGACCCACAGTGTGCCCTTCCTCAATTTGTCCTCCCTCGCCACAGTGTGTCCTTCCTCAATATTTCCTCCCTCTCCCACAATGTGCCCAACCTCAATGTGCCCTCCCTCACCCACAATGTGCCCATCCTCAATGTGCCCTCTCTTGCCCACAGTGTGCCCTTCCTCAATGTACCCTCCTTCCCCCACAGTGTGCCGTTCCTCAATGTGTCCTCCCTCACCTGAGTGTGCCACTCATCACAGTGTCCTCCCTCGCCCACAGTGTGTCCTTCCTCAGTGTTCCCTTCCTCGTCCACAGTGTGCCCTTCCTCAATTGATCCTCCCTTGCCCATAGTGTGTCCTTCCTCAATGTGCCCTTCCTCGCCCACAGTGTGCCCTTCCTCGATGTGTCTTCCCTCACCCACAGTGTGCCCTTCTTCAATGTGCCCTCCCTCGCCCACACTGTGTGTAACGGGCCATAGGCCGTTACTAAGAACTTATATATGAACTGGTCACTCCTGTCCCCTTGTCACAGGTTATAGGGCTACGGACTGTCGAATAGTTTCGTATGTTAGATGTGCGAGGGGGATACACGAACGCCGAAGCCGGGGGCAGTGAGTCGACGCCGGATTGGCCGACGTACGACTCACTGTGCACACTGGTTGGCCAGGGTTGGAGCTGCATATTCACCCTGGTGTGTACGTGCTTCAGCCCCTGGTCTAGCCCTCCAAATGTGTATTCTCCCTCATCAAACCTTTGTCTTTGTCTTAATCTAATTACACCTGTTTGTACTGCAGAGGTTGAGCAATATGCTGGCTAGGCCGGTTGCCATTGGCCTTTTTTCTCTGCTTGCTATTGGCCCTTCTGTTCCATCGGCCATTGGTCCTTTTTGTCACCAGTGTCACCTGTCTATTGTGTTTGATTGGTCCCTAGCCCAAGTCCCTATTAGAATGCCTAGCCCCTCCTGTCCCATTGTGACCCTGTGTTGAAGTGTATAAAACATGTGCTCAGTTCAATAAAGTGTGTTCGTTTGGCAGCAAGAAGTCTCCTGTGTCGTTCGTGTTCAGACGGTCTAAAGGATCCACTCTGATCCCCATCCTCAGAGACGCTTTTGAGCCTATTCACGTTCCTGCGAATCCCCGCCTCGAACTTAGATTCCCGGTCCTCCTGAATCTCTGTTCTTCGGTACTCGGCGGGATTCGGTGTCCGAACCGGTTCCGACGTTCGACAGGTTCGAGAGTGCCGGGAAGAGCTTCGCTCCAACCGGGGTGTTCGACGGAACCTAGCCGCATTCGAGAGCAGGGAATCTGGTAAAGACGGCCCAGGGCTTCCCTGCTACCTGGGTTACCGTTATACTGGTGGCAGACGACGGGATCGTTCGAACCAACTGAAACCAGCATCCAGGGGGAGATACAGCCACTGGCTTGACCCCGGTTTCAGCAACGAATTCTCTGCTCTCTAGAAGTCCGAAACCCAGCTTGGAAACACGGCTACCAGTGGAATGGCAGAATTATACAAACATGCCCATTGGCCACATTACAGAACTTGGTGGCCCAACGTGGACATAGCATCACGGGGCTGAGGAAACAGGACTTGGTACAAGTCCTCTTAGATATGGACGCAGAGACTGCGGAGTTGGCTCGGCAAACGGACTTGCCCCTGGAGGACCACTCCACCCATTGGCAGGAGCCCTCCGGAACCCCCGGGGTGACAAGGCGGGGTGCGGACTACCGGGTGCCTCGTACGGCAATCGAGGACGGGGTCAAACGGAGGAGTTTCAAAGGAGAGGATCCAGTGGCACGGATAGTCGCACACCGGTTACCACTGTATGGACCTAATCCATCGATCGAGGTGATTGATCGAGTCATGGCACAGGCTAGGGAAGACTGGGCCAGGAGTATACAAGAGGCAGCTCCGACAGCAGAGGGGCGCCCCGAAGTGGTCAAGGTTGGGCTGCCCGTAACTCATCAGACTTTTCCGACCTTCGATGACACAAAGGGGGATATTGATGGTTTTTGAGGAACTTTGAGCGAATGTGTCGGCTGCTTCAGGTCGACCAATCCCAGTGGACTGCCATCTTAGCAGGGAAACTTACTGGTCGAGCTATGGATGCGTATCGAGCAGTGCCTGACCAGGACATCCTGGACTATGACAAAGTAAAATCTCGACTGCTGGCTCGTTATGCGATTACCCCAGACACGTATCGTCGGCAGTTTAGGGAATTGCAAAAGAAACCCCAAGATTCGTACGTGGAATGGGCTCAGGGGTTCGAAAGGGCGGCCCGCAACTGGATGCAGGGCTGTGGGGTGCAGACTCTGGAAGCCTTTCTTCAGCTGGTTTTGTTGGAACATTTCTTTTTGAACGTAGTAGAACCTGTCAGAGATTGGGTTCGGGACCGTGAACCCAGCACTGTGGATCAAGCAGCCCAGTTAGTGGACCAGTATGAGGACACCAGGAAGATGGGGTCCAGGGCCCAGCGACCTCTAGGGGGAGGGGGTAACCGGGTGCCTCAAAGTTTCTACCCCTCACGGCCCGCCAGGGCACCTTCCCCACCCAGAAGAGCCCCTCAGTCCGGTCCCCAGTGCTACAGTTGCAGTCAGCGGGGGCATCTGCAGTACAACTGCCCAGTGAATCGGGGGGGCTCTGGCAAGCCCTAGGACCAAAGGGGGCCCCCCGCCAGGTATCCGGCCCCTGTGAGAGCAGTTCCAGCCAACCCCTTTTCCCGGCCAACTCCTAAACCTACACTGTGCATTTCCAGGGCAGAAGCATGGAGCCCCACTAAGGAGGCTATGGCCCCGGAATGGCCAGTTCCCCTGGAAGTTCCGTGTTCCCCTAAGGATTATTGTGAATGGGGCACATACCAGAAGGTTGCCATGGCCCAAGGAGATAGCACGGACAATCGCCGGCAGCACCTACAGCCGGTACTCATTAACGGTATGCCAGCCACAGGAATGCGGGACTCAGGAGCCACTATCACCCTGGTTCAACCCTCCTGCGTGTCCCCTTGCTGCCGGTCCGAGCAAGTGGTGGAAGTGCGGGTAGCGGGAGGGAAAGTGTACCAGTTACCCATGGCCAAGGTTCAGCTGAACTGGGGGGCGGGGCCTGAGGAGCGCCTTGTGGGGGTTATGCCGGATTTGCCTGCTGACATTCTTCTGGAAATGACTTGGGGAATCTGCAGAGTCACTTCGGCTCCCTGGATACTGTCGAGGACTGCCACGCCATTACCAGAGCCGCCGCTCAGCGCCAGAGGGTAAGCCCACCAATCCCTGACCCTATCAGTCCCTCAGAGCTTCCTATAGCTTGGCTACCTCCCCTAGAGTTCCGTAAGGCCTTACTAGAGGATACCACCCTGGTGGGGTATAGGAGGAGGGTCGAGACAGGGGAAGTAGGAAAGGGGGGGGGGAGCGCTTCATCTGTGAAGATGGACTGTTATATAGGAGCACTCAGACGCGCTGTCAGGGAGACACCCAGGTTACCCGTACTCAGCTTTTAGTACCTCTACAGCATAGAGACGCCCTTCTGTCCCTAGCTCATGAGGTGCCATTGGCAGGACACTTGGGAATCCGACGCACTGAGCAGCGGATAACCAGGGCCTTCTTTTGACCTAACTTGTCAAGGGATGTGCGATGCTTTTGCCGGACCTGTGACATCTGTCAGCGGGTCGGGCAAAGGGGAGACCATCCCCCAGCTCCCCTGCAACCTCTACCCCTTATAGGGGAACCCTTTCAGCGGGTAGGGATAGACATTATAGGACCCTTGGCTAGGCCCAGTTGCACTGGGAAGAGGTTTATTCTTACCATTGTGGACTACGCCACACGCTACCCCGAGGCGGTAGCACTCTCCGCCATCACGGCAGAAAGTGTAGCCGACGCCCTCATTAAAGTATTTTCCAGGGTTGGATTTCCTGCTGAGGTCTTATCAGATCAGGGAACCCAGTTCACTTCCGAGGTCTTACACCAAGTGTGGAACCTCTGCGGGTGAAACCCATCCACACTACCACCTATCACCCACAGACTAATGGCCTATGCGAAAGGTTTAATGGCACCCTAAAGCAAATGTTGCGGGCTTTCACGGAGTCAGAAAAGGACTGGGAGCGCTATCTGCCCCACCTGTTATTCGCCTACTGGAGGTGCCTCAGGAGTCCACCGGATTCTCCCCCTTTGAGCTGCTGTTCGGGAGGAGGGTCCGGGGACCCCTGAATATCCTCTGGGAATATTGGGAGGGCAAGTGCGACTCCGAGGAAACCCCAGCAGTCACTTATGTGGTGGAACTCTGGGAAAAGCTAGCCACCCTTATGGTGCTAGCTCACCAGCACCTTCAGCACGCCCAGAACAAACAGAAACAGGGCTATGATAAGCGCACTAGGCACAGGGATTTCCAGATAGGACAGCAGGGACTGGTGCTCCGTCCCGTTCGGCAAAACAAGCTGCAGACAGCCTGGGAGGGTCCCTACCAGGTAGTTGATAGGCAAGGGGAGACTACATATGTCATCGCCAAAGGAGCTAAGAGGCAGGGTCAGAGGACCTGCCATGTGAATGCCCTCAAGGCATACCATGACAGGAGCGAATCAGTAATGGCCATTTGCACCCCGGAAAGTAGCGATCAGGATGATCAGGACATTCCTGATCTCCTGGCCAACACCAGGCCCACAGACAGCGAACACACCCTGCCCCTAGGACCACAGTTAGATGCGACCCAGCAACAGCAGGTTAGGGACATGATTCGGAAGTGGCCCCACTTATTTTCTGCTAAACCAGGTCTCACCTCCCTAGCCCAGCATCAGGTCCTTACCACAGGGACAGAGGCCTTACGCCAACCTGCATATAGAGTCCCTGAGGCGGTGAGGAAGGGAATGTGGCAGGAGATAGAAGAAATGCTGGTATTGGGGGTCATCGAACCGTCCGCTAGCCCTTGGGCTTCTCCGGTAGTCTTGGTGCCCAAAAAAGATGGGTCCACTCGATTCTGCGTAGACTACCGGAGGCTCAACGACCGAACGGTCACGGATGCCTATCCCATGCCACGGGTGGATAAGCTGCTGGACAGGCTTGCTGGGGCTAGCATTGTCTCAACCCTTGATCTCAGTAGAGGGTACTGGCAGATACCGCTTGACCCTGATGCGGTGGCCAAATCAGCATTCATCACCCCTTATGGCCTCTACCAGTGTAAGGTGATGCCTTTTGTGATGAAGAATGCGCCGGCTACCTTTCAGCGGTTAGTGGATAATCTGCTAGTGGGAGCGCAGGAGTTTGCTTGCGCTTACGTGGATGACATCGCTATCTTCAGCAACACCTGGGAAGAGCATTTGCTCCACCTAGAGGCCATCTTGGGCAGAATCATGCGGGCAGGCCTCACTCTCAAACCAGAGAAGTGCTAGATAGGGATGGGAGAAGTGCAATATTTGGGCCATCGAGTGGGGGGGGACAAAAGCGGCCTGAACCTACCAAAATTGCCGCTATCCTAGACTGGCCCACCCCCCCGAACCAAGAAGCAGGTCATGGCATTCCTGGGTACTGCAGGGTATTATAGAAAATTTGTTCCCCAATATAGCACCTTGGCCAAACCCCTGACTGACTTGACTGGGAAAAACCTACCCCGCAATGTGGAGTGGTCTGTGGCCTGTGTACAGGCGTTTCAAGCCCTCAAGGAGACGCTAGGGAAGGGCCCTGTGCTAACCGCCCCTGATTTTAACAAATCTTTTTTGGTCCACACAGACGCCTCCGATTGCGGACTAGGAGCAGTTCTCAGCCAAGTCAATGCCGATGGAGAGGAGCACCCCATTGTGTACCTAAGCAGAAAACTGTTACCCAGGGAGGCGGCCTACGCAGCTGTGGAAAAAGAATGCCTGGCCCTGGTCTGGGCGCTCAAGAAGTTGCAACCCTATTTGTTTGGGAGGGAGTTCACGGTGTTAACGGACCACAATCCTTTGGTTTGGCTGAACCGGGTCTCAGGGGATAATGGACGGCTACTTCGATGGAGCCTGGCTCTGCAGACTTCTAATTTTACTATCAAATACCGCCCTGGAAAAGACAATCGAAATGCAGATGGGCTATCACAGCAAGAGGACCAGTAGAGGATACCACAGTGGACTATTATGTTCTGTTGAGTTGTCTATGTTTCTTTCCCCGGGAGGGACACCAAAAAAGGGGAGTGATGTAACGGGCCATAGGCCGTTACTAAGAACTCATATATGAACTGGTCACTCCTGTCCCCTTGTCACAGGATATAGGGCTACGGACTGTCGAATAGTTTCGTATGTTAGATGTGCGAGGGGGATACACGAACGCCAAAGCCGGGGGTTTCCCCGGTTCCTTTGTTCGAGGCATCAATGCTGCCGTGAACGCGGGAACCGGAGGGTTATATTCACCCTGGTGTGTACGTGATTCAGCCCCTGGTCTAGCCCTCCAAATGTGTATTCCCCCTCATCAAACCTTTGTCTTTGTCTTAATCTAATTACACCTGTTTGTACTGCAGAGGTTGAGCAATATGCTGACTAGGCCGGTTGCCATTGGCCTTTTTTCTCTGCTTGCTATTGGCCCTTCTGTTCCATCGGCCATTGGTCCTTTTTGTCACCAGTGTCACCTGTCTATTGTGTTTGATTGGTCCCTAGCCCAAGTCCCTATTAGAATGCCTAGCCCCTCCTGTCCCATTGTGACCCTGTGTTGAAGTGTATAAAACATGTGTTCAGTTCAATAAAGTGTGTTCGTTTGGCAGCAAGAAGTCTCCTGTGTCGTTCGTGTTCAGACGGTCTAAAGGATCCACTCTGATCCCCATCCTCAGAGACGCTTTTGAGCCTATTCACGTTCCTGTGAATCCATCACCCACAGAATGCATCTCCTCAGTGTGTCCTCCCTCACCCATAGTGTGTCCTTCCTCAATGTGCCATTCCTCATCCACAGTGTGCCCTTCCTCAATGTGTCCTCCAGCACCTTCAGTGTGCTCTTCCTCAATGGGTCCTCCCTTGCCCAGAGTGTGTCCTTCTTCAATGTGCCCTCCCTCGCCCACAGTGTGCCCTTCCTCCATGTGTCCTCCCTTGCCTACAGTGTGCCTCTCTTTAATGTTTCTTCCCTCACCCACAGTGTGCCCTTTTTCAATGTGCCCTTCCATGCACACAGTGTGCCCTTCCTCAATGTGTCCTCCATCACCCACAGTGTGCCCTTCCTCAGTGTGCCTTCCATTGCCCACAGTGTGTCCTTCCTCAATGTGTTCTCCCTCACCCACAGCGTATCATTCCTCAATCTGCCCTCCCTCACCCACAGTGTGCCCTTCCTCAATGTACCCTCCTTCTCCCACAGTATGCCTCTCTTCAATGTGTCCTCCATCACACACAGTGTGTCTTCTTCAATGTGTCTTCCATCACCCACAGTGTGCCTCTTTAAATGTGCCCTCCCTCGCCTACACTGTGCCTCTCATCAATGTGTCCTCCATCACCCACAGTGTGTCCTTCCTCAGTGTGTCTTCCATCACCCACAGTATGCATCTCCTCAGTGTGTCCTCAATCACCCACAGTGTGCGTCTCTTCAATATGTTCTCCCTCGCCCACAGTGTGTCTTTCCTCAATGTGTCCTCCCTCACCTACAGTGTGTTCTTCCTCAATGTGCCCTTCCACGCACACAGTGTGTCCTTCCTCAATGTGTCCTTCCTCACCCACACTTTGTCCTTCCTCAATGTGCCCTTTCCTCGTCCACAGTGTGCCCTTCCTCAATGTGTCCTCCCTCATCCACAGTGTGCCCTTCCTCATTGTGTCCTCCTTCACCCACTTTGTGCTCTTCCTCAATGTGTCCTCCCCCGCCCACAGTGTGCACTTCCTCAATGTGTCTTCCATCACCCACAGTGTGTCCTTCCTCAATGTGTCCTCCCTCACCCACAGTGTGTCCTTCCTCAATGTGTCCTCCCTCACCCACAGTGTGTCCTTCCTCAATGTGTCCTCCCTCACCCACAGTGTGTCCTTCCTCAATGTGCCCTCCCTTGCCCACAGTGTGCCCTTCCTCAATGTGTCCTCCCTCACCCACAGTGTGTCCTTCCTCAGTGTGTCCTCCATCACCCACAGTGAATCTTCCTCAATGTGTCCTTCCTCATCCACACTTTGCCCTTCCTCAATGTGTCCTCCCTCATCCACAGTGTGCCCTTCCTCAATGTGTCCTCCTTCACCCACTTTGTGCCCTTCCTCAATGTGTCCTCCCTCGCTCACAGTGTGCTCTTCCTCAATGTGCCCTCCATCGCCCACAGTGTGTCCTTCCTCAATGTGTTCTCCCTCGATCACAGTGTACCCTTGCTAAATCTGCCCTCCCTCATTTACAGTGTGCATCTCTTCAATGTGTCCTCCCTCAACCACAGTGTGCCCTTTCTCAATGTACCTTCCCTCGACCACAGAGTGCCTCTCCTCAATGTGTCCTCCATCACCCACAGTGAATCTTCTTCAATGTGTCTTCTATCACCCACAGTGTGCAGCTCCTCAATATGTCCTCCCTCGCCTACAGTGTGCCACTCTTCAATGTGTCTTCCCTCGCCCACAGTGTGCCCTTCCTCAATGTGTCTTACATCACCCACTTTGTGCCCTTCCTCAATGTGTCCTCCCTCGCCCACAGTGTGCCTTTCTTCAATGTGTCTTCCATCACCCACAGTATGCCCTTCCTCAATGTGCCCTCCATCGCCCACAGTGTGTCCTTCCTCAATGTGTTCTCCCTCGATCAGTGTACCCTTGCTAAATCTGCTCTCCCTCATTACAGTGTGCATCTCTTCAATGTGTTCTCCCTCGATCACAGTGTGCCCTTTCTCAATGTACCTTCCCTCATCCACAGAGTGCCACTCCTCAATGTGTCCTCCATCACCCACAATGAATCTTCTTCAGTGTGTCTTCTATCAGCCACAGAGTGCAGCTCCTCAATATGTCCTCCCTCACCTACAGTGTGCCACTCTTCAATGTGTCCTCCCTCGCCCACAGTGTGTCCTTCCTCAATGTGTCTTCCATCACCCACATTGTGCCCTTCCTCAATGTGTCCTCCCTCGCCCACAGTGTGCCTTTCCTCAATGTGTCCTCCTTCACCCACAGTATGCCCTTCCTCAATGTGTCCTCCCTCGCCCACAGTGTCCTTCCTTATAGGAATAATTCACTTTGCTTCTGTTCAGGGGATGAGTCATTAAAAGGTTCCATCAGTTCTCACGTTCCCTCATGAAAGGAGGAGAAGGGTCGTATCACTGATTGTAATGTATATAAATCCAAATGGTAACACTATCTACTTACTTATAAGTAGAATTCAATCCTCCACTGCTGTCCCTTGTTGTCATCAATCAGGATTCCTCTTTGCTACCACTCAGCAGCTTATATAGTATATGCACACATCAATTAGCTTGCCTAAAGGTGCTTAAGATTTGATTGACATTTGTGTTAGTTGTTTCCGGTTTAGAAATCAAATCTGGGTGAACCAGGAGGTGATTAAGTACCTTTAGGCAAGCTAATTGATGTGTGAATATACTATATAAGCTGCTCATTTGACCCAGTATTCCATCTATACCCCGAGGAAGTGCTCAGCTCACAAACGCGTTGGGTGGGTGCCATATACATTACTTAAGTCACTACTACTACCTACTTGCTCTATTGACTTTACGGCTTTAGGGCCTTATCGTGGAAAGAGTCTACTCTGCACTAAAATGCTGGTCATTCTGTGTGATTAGGAAGTCTTTTTTTTGTAGTGTGACCATAGGTGATGGTATATTTTCTGTTCTGTTATTAATTGCATCTGATTTGGTTAATAAAAATCTTCACGTTTTCCTGAGTACCCGATTTTTCAGAACCAACAACTACAGATCCACTGAAAAGGAGAGAGATCCTGGAAAACATTTGCAGCGCATAAGGAAGAACAGAGGTGTAACTAGAAGTCACTGGGTCCTGGTGCAAATATTGCCATGCCCCCCCCCACCACATTGCCCCCATTGGGTATCTCCACACTGCCCCCAATGCCCTCCTTTCCACATTTCCCCCAACTCTCCACACTGCCCTCAATATCCTCCTCTCCACATAGCCCCCAACACTTCACGTTGCCCCCAATGTCCTCCTCTCCACACTGCCCCCAGCTCTCCACATTTCAGCCAATATCCACCACTCCACATTGCCCCCAACTCTATACATTGCCCCCAGAGTCCGTTTCCTACCTCCCTGGTTGTCCAGCGGCGTGGCATTAGAGATCTGTGCCTCCTTCAGCACAGACCTCTATGAAGACCTGCTGCTCCTGTGCGAACCTCTCCAAAAATGCAGAGCTGAGCACAGCTAATTGATGTCTGTGACGCAGAGTGGGGGGTCGCTGTAACGGAAGCCTAAGTCCTTGGACTGACTTAGACCGGTGTTCTGGGTCTCTCCCTCCTAGATGCAGCTGCCAATGGGTAGCCTGTCCGGTGAAACAGGATGGCTGGCTCCAACACTGGCTGGTGAGGAGCAGATTCCCATTCACCAGATCAGGGTTACCGGGGCAGCAGCACTGTATTCCGTCCGTCTGCTGGGCCAATCCTTCTTAGGCGACACAAAAGGGTCGCTGGTGAGGAACGGAGTCCCACTCACTAGTTTAGGGGCAACAAAGGGGCTGCTGGTGAGGACCTGAGTCCCACTCACCGCAGCAGGGGTATCACTGCCCCCAGGGAAGACCGCAGTCCCACTCCCTAGGGCATGGCCAACAAAACACTGTTCCTGAAGTGCGTGGTGGTAACTAGTGTTGAGCGAGCACCCCGATGCTCGGGTGCTCGGGTGCTCTGACCGAGCACCGCCGGAGGCTCGAGTGCTCGGCCGAGCACCCGAGCCCCATTGAATTGAATGGGGAGACACGAGCATTACACCAGGCACCCCCTGCTCTGATGAGGGGAGGGTGCCTGGTCAATGCCACCCTTCATCTCCGCAATGTCCCCCTTCATCTCCGCAATGTCCCCCTTCATCTCCGCTATGCCCCTCTTCCACAATGTCCCCCTTCATCTCCGCTATGCCCCTCTTCCACAATGTCCCCCTTCATCTCCGCTATGCCCCTCTTCCACAATGTCCCCCTTCATCTCCGCTATGCCCCTCTTCCACAATGTCCCCCTTCATCTCCGCTATGCCCCTCATCCACAATGTCCCCCTTCATCTCCGCTATGCCCCTCATCCACAATGTCCCCCTTCATCTCCGCTATGCCCCTCTTCCACAATGTCCCCCTTCATCTCCGCTATGCCCCTCTTCCACAATGTCCCCCTTCATCTCCGCTATGCCCCTCATCCACAATGTCCCCCTTCATCTCCGCTATGCCCCTCTTCCACAATGTCCCCCTTCATCTCCGCTATGCCCCTCTTCCACAATGTCCCCCTTCATCTCCGCTATGCCCCTCATCCACAATGTCCCCCTTCATCTCCGCTATGCCCCTCTTCCACAATGTCCCCCTTCATCTCCGCTATGCCCCTCTTCCACAATGTCCCCCTTCATCTCCGCTATGCCCCTCATCCACAATGTCCCCCTTCATCTCCGCTATGCCCCTCATCCACAATGTCCCCCTTCATCTCCGCTATGCCCCTCATCCACAATGTCCCCCTTCATCTCCGCTATGCCCCTCATCCACAATGTCCCCCTTCATCTCCGCTATGCCCCTCTTCCACAATGTCCCCCTTCATCTCCGCTATGCCCCTCTTCCACAATGTCCCCCTTCATCTCCGCAATGTCCCCCTTCATCTCCGCAATGTCCCCCTTCATCTCCGCAATGTCCCCCTTCATCTCCGCAATGCCCCCTACCTCCAGTCCCTGGTGGTCCAGCGGAGCGTCTTCAGATCTGTGCCTCCTTCGGCACAGATCCCCGCCACCCGAACATGCCGGGCGAGCACATGGCGGTACTCGTACGAGTACCGCCATGTGCCGAGCAGAGCGATGCTCGAGCCGATCCGAGCATGCTCGCTCAACACTAGTGGTAACGCTTCCGCACTGCTTGAATCGGTCGATCTATCATCTCTATTGATGGGTCTAGTCCCAGAAATGGCATTAGGTTATCCATTCCCTCGCAAACCGGGTCAAAGTGTTCACCCCTTACCAGGAGTGTCCAGTGTGTTTCCAGCACCCACTCTATAAAGCTGCAGTCAAGCTGCATGCTTCCCCATCTGGATCCCACGTCGAAGAAAGAGATGATCCCACCTCTTGCCAGCAATGTAACAGAAGCCTAACTCCGTGGGCTGACTTAGACCTCGTTCTGAGTCTCTCCCTCCTAGATGCGGCTACCAATTGTTAGCCTGTCCGGTGAAACAGGAAAAGTGGACTCTTTAAACCATTCAGGAATGAAGATAATGTACTCTTGCTTAGTTCAGAATTACTAACTCTTTATTAGGTGAAATCACAGCTTATTTATACATTTCACACTACATTGACTTGGGTAAAGTGCATGGTGCAGACATGACACAATGGGCGAGTTTACAGGGATAATGCAATCACAGTACAGTAGGCATAATACAGACACAGTAGATACAATAGGTCACAGGAAATGGTAACAGGCGTCACACAATCGGAGCATTCACGGAGATAATACAATCACAACACCTAATACAAAAGACTAACAGAAGGCTCAGATTTACACAATGGGGCAGACGTGAGTGGATTAATACACAAAGAGCTTGGTTTAGGGTGAACAATTAAGCAAAAGGTCTTGAGGGACTGCAATACACATTTGAAGTAGCCTTGCCCAAACTCAAATAATTAACCCCTAACTGCCCAGTCCCTTGAAAGTAAGCCAGCAGTCTATGGTTTTTAGTCTTTTTGGAATAGCTGTCCGCCAGTATAACTTCTCAAAGTTCTCCATAGCCTGTGACGCTGGGCTGGCAATCTGTACGCCTAGAGAAGAGGTGTTTCAGGCACAACAGAAATGTCCACAGTTCCTTGTATTATGGGCTGATAAGTTGTATGTCCAGATAAGGTTTTCAGTAACGGAGTAGGATCTGTTACAGTCACAGGGGGCAGCCGGGCTCCTGGAGTGAATGGCCCAGTTGCAGGTGCAACCTCTGTTGTTACGTCACTGAGGATGAACACCGGATCACCACAGGTGACGGCACGAGTGATTGGAACCGACATTTCAAACCCTCTATAACCAGACCAGATGGAGTGGTAGTGTAGAGGAATCCTGATTGATGACAATAAGGGACAGCAGTGGAGGACTGAATTCTATTGCTATGTAAGTAGATATTGTTACCATGTGGATTTAGATACGTTACAATCAGTGATACGACCCTTCTCTTCCTTTCATGTGGGAGCGTGAGAACTGATGGAACCTTTTAATGACTCACCCCCCTGAACAGAAGTGAAGTAAATTATTCTTAACCTAGATATGTGTGAGAAGTACACATTTATTGTGGTGTGATATAACCAATACGGATATATCGTTATTCCTCTGTTATATGTAACAAATGAAAAGCATAAACTATGAATACCCAAAGTAGGGAGGAGAGATTCAAGACAAAATAATCCTCACTATACTCTGAAAAGACTGATATGTTTGATCATTACTTGTTGAATGGCATTTATCTGTATTTTATTGTGTCTATTTTTGCCTACACGCTTAAGGTAGGCAGTTTTACTATCAGATCCCTGAAGTGCGGCAATCAACCACCTTTCTCTTTGAATCCGTTTCTTTCTGTGATAGTGGAAAGGTGGGCAGCTACATACAGGGACTATTTAGTGCAATGTGTTTTATATAGAGCGCTGAGGTACCGTCTTCTGTTAATTTTCATAAATTATATATTCAAGAATCTGCTGGATCAATTTGTTATCACCCACCTCCATTATATATTATGGTTCTCCTCAAATTTACAGTCACATAGAATTCAAGTGATTACAGTACTAGCCCATCTTCATGCTCATAACTTTTATGCTGAACTAGAAATAAATGTATTTTTGAAGTCAGCAAAATGTAATTCTTGGGTTTTATTATTTCCTAAGAACATATCAAGATTAATCCTCATAAGGTATCTGCTGTTCTGGACTGGCCAACTCTTGTCAACGAGAAAGAGGTTCAGAGATTTGTAGGTTTTGCTAATTTCTATAGACGATTCATACACAACTTTTCCAAAATTATAGCACCCATCACCTCTCTCACCAAAACAGACTTATGGTTCCTCTGGACCACAGTTGCACAAGAAGCCTTTACACAATTAAAAGAACAATTTATTATTACAGCTTCGGTCCTTTTGTAGACCAGTGTTCAAAAATCCTTCTTTGTTGAGGTTGACGCCTCAGACATTGCACCAATTCTCTCTGAAAGACTAGAGATACATGGACAATTACTCCCGCTGAACAAAATTACACCATTAGGACAAAGAGCTCCCAGATACTAAACAATAGTGACCTACCGAAAAACAAAATGACCAGGATGGCTGGCTGGCAGATCTCACGTTACACCAGACAGGCCTAGAAATAGACAAAATGCAAGTCCCTGTAGAAATGAATGGCTCCCCAGACATGATGGATTTAGACACTGGATCAGTAGTATCCTTCATTACACAGAAACAAGCCAGAGACAGAAATATGACTCTCAAACTACAACCGAGCACAATGCAGGTTAAAATATACAGTGGACACATAATGACACCACTGGGATATGTGTGGGTCAACATATCGCAAGGTGACAAGACCCCAGGGGAGGGCTGGCAAAGTTTGGTCTGGGGGGCAAATGCATTGAAGTGGCCCATTTCTTTTGCTCCAGCCCAATGCTCAGATAACCCCTTTCTGTTAATTTATAACTGTCATTGCTGTTATGAAGTGAGGCAAGGGATGCCATCGAGCTTATAATTGAAATGGGGGATTGATAGTGATATCACAGAGATTACAACTCAAATGGAGCTACAATAGGGATACTACAGAGTTTACAGCTAAAATGGAGCTACACAGCTGGCAACTGAAATGGAGCTACACCACTAGTGTACTCCATATATAGCAGCAATTGGGAAATTTAATGAGGCAGTGGCCTGTTGGCCCAGATTTATTGCCCCCTACCCCCCAGGCCAGCCCTCCTCTGCAAGACCCTTAGGACCAAACTGTACTTTGTCCATCATCAAGGTCCTCCTCTCTTCAGCAGAGAGTGGATGAAAAGGAACGGGCATGCCAAAATGTGCAGAACAGGTATACATGATGGCAACTCCACACGACACAGCAACAAAGAAGTGGATTTCAGACCTACAACTACAGTTTGCAAAGGTTTTTACCCCAGACCTAGGAAAAGTCAAAGGAGTATAGGCCCACCTACAGCTACAAAAAGGACTAGTTCACAAATTCTGTAATTCTCGTTGAGTCCCTTTCGCTAGTAAAGCCAAATTGGAAACTGTGTTACAACACTTGGATACTCAAGGCATCATCTGAAAGGTCTCCCACAGCATGAATGGGCATCTTCAGTCACACCCATCATAAAGAAAGCTGGAGAAATCAGATAGGAGTGGACCCGTACCTTTTATTTCAGCTGGAGCAACTATTCACATCATTAGCCGGAGTAGAGACACTTTAAAAAATCTACTTAAGGCGAGTGTACCTACAACAAGAGATACATCTGGATAGCCACCCCCTGTTGACAATCAACACACATAAAGGTCTCTACCAATACAACAGGATGGTGTTCATGGTTGCATCCACTCCAGCCATATGGCAACAAACCATGGATACCATCTTAGCGGGCAATCCATGCACAAAATGCCTCCTTGATGACATGATGATCACAGGAAAGATGGAAGAGGAACATAAGAACAATATCTCCAACTCTTGCAGGAATATGGATTGAAAGTCAATCTACAAAATGTGAATGTATAAAGCCATCGTTAAAGTGTTAGTAATTTCCAAAAAATGTCTTAATAGATTTGTAGAGCTTAAAAATAAGCCAAATGCCACAAATCTTATCTCTCAAACTGCTATGGTTTGAGAGATATCATCCACTAAAGTTCCTCTTCTCCTGATGTCGGCTGTAAAGTTGACAGAAGGAGATCCGTGTCGGCTGAAACGAGGAGACTCAGAGCCGAAATTGCTTTATTTAGAAATAATTACTTCATTGGAATGGTCTACAACGTGTGCTTGCAAACCATGAACACTTTGTAGACCATTTCAATTAAGCAATTCTTTTTAAACCACGCTATTACGGCTCTGCTGAAGAGCATCTTGTCAGTCCCCGGACCAGGAACTCCTGCTTTCAGCTTACAGCTGACATCAGGAGAAGAGGAGGGAGAGGGGAACTTTAGCGGATGATAGCTCTCATACCATAGCGGTTTGAGAGATAAGATTTGTGACATTCAGCTTATTTTTTTAAGCTCTACAAATCTATAACATTTTTTTTTGGACATTACTAACACTTTAAGGCACTGTGGCCACATCATTGATAAACAAGACCTACATACATAAAGGATAAGGTACAGACACTAATCAAGGCCCCAACACCAAAAGATATCACTCAGCTGCAATCTTACCTGGGTCTCTTAAACTAATATAATCGATTCCTGACAAATCTGGCAAGAGTCCTACACCCTTTACACCAGTTACTGGAGATGAAAAGTCCCTGGAGATGGATGAAAGAATGTTAGAGAGCCTTCCAACAAACAAATTCCCACCTGCATTTTTGTCGCACAATCCCCGGCACAAACTAACTAGTAATCATAGACTCGCACTCTAAATGGTCGGTGGTCTGGCCAATGCCCTCAACCAAATCCCAAGCCACAATCCAGATAATAAAATGGATATTTGATGGCTTTGACTTGCCACAACACATTGTAACAGACGAAGGACACCAATTCACGTCACTACTATTCAGGGATTTAGTTGCAGACATTGGTGCAAAACACACAAGTACAGCTCTATACCACCGGGCCCCAAAGGACAAGATGAGTGCTTCATACAGATACTCAAAACTACTCAACGAGCTGCTGAAAACAAACTTCCATCTTGAGCGACTTCCTCATGGCTTATCGTTCCACCGCACATTCAACAACAGAAACCTCGCCAGCTCTCCTAATGTTCAGATGACAAACCAGAATAAAGCTGTGCAACTTAAAACCCAAGATCAAGGACATTATTTGAAAAAAGGAATAACAGACCACAGCTCATGGCATCTTTCGCACATACTTCCCAGGGGACAGAGTCTGGGCTTGAGCCTATGGAGGTCACAGGAAAGGGGCTCTAGGAATAGTACAGAAGGTTACAGGCTTCCACTCAGACAAAGTCATAATCAAAGGCAATTTATGGCGAAGATACAAAGAAACTGTTCCCCACAAGAGCCTCACAACTGGATCAGCCAACACACGTGACAAGGAAAACAACGACTTTCAATTTCCAAGCCTGACTTCATCCGGAGAAACCCAACCGGCGACACAAACAAATGATGCAAACACCATAGAGCAGCGATTCTCAACCAGGGTGCAATGAACATCAAATTAGGGTGCCCCATGTTTTCTTTGAAGACTGACAAAAAATGTGAATGTTGTCTTTTAAATATAGAAATATGGAAGTTGTTATGCACAATATGTTTAATTTAATTACTATGATTGTGAGACCTAGAAATATCTGTATACTTATTAATTGTATTCTTTATTATGCTCTAGAAAAATTACATTAAACATGTTAGGGGTGCCCCGAAAGATTGTGTGTTAAGGGTGCCCCAAAAGTACCAGATTGTGTGTTAGGGTGGACTTGAGCAAAAACACATTAAGAACCACTGCCACGGATCATCAGCCACCACCCATGACCAGTGAGAGAAGGAAGACATCTAATACGGTGGGAGTGTATGGAACCCCAGTGCAGTTGGAGATGAACCTGACCCCCCACACACATACACAGAATCTATCTTCTATCTTCTCTTTTATCACCTCGCTATCTTCTCTTCTCTCTATCTTCTCTTTATCATCTCGCTATCTTCTCTTCTCTCTATCTTCTCTTTATCACCTCGCTATCTTCTCTTCTCTGTATCTTCTCTCTATCTGTGTGTAGTAGTCTACACACAGTGCCCTCATCCTCTAGTCTTCACACGGTGCCCCATTTCTGTCCTATCACTCACCTAAGGTCAGGTTGGCACTGGACACACAGTTTTCAGTTCTCATGCTACAGATCCACAGTCCAATGTTCTCTTGAAATACTGTAACTTCCCAGGACAGGCTTAGCTGCCCCCGCTGCCCCTGGTATGCCTGGGTATCATCATCGGTGTCTTTTCGATGCCAGCGCAGAGCTCCCTCATCACTGACACAGCTGGACTTGCACAGGAGAGTGACCGCAGAACCAATGGAGACAGACGCACTGGGTAAGGCTGACACTGGGAGAAGAAATGGTTAATGAAGCATGAAACTAATGAAGCACACACACCCTAAATATCATAACAAGACATTATATTATAATAGACACCCCAATGTCTTAATACACACACCATTATATCATAACACACACCCCACTATAATGTCACCCCAATGTCATAACAGACACCTAATATTACCAGATAATTATATATCTGACATCCCAATATAATATCATAAGATAACTAAATATATTAACAGACACCCTATATTATATGACACCAAAATATCATAACCGATACCTCAATATCATAAGAAAAACCAGACTATGACGCCCTCAGTTCAGAAAAATACACCAATAATATGAATTCCTTACATCATAACAGATACCCCAATATGATCACATCTCCATATGAAAATGTACCCCACGATAAAAACATTCACCCCAAAATCATAATAGACAACCCAATTTCATGACTATAAAATCATAACATAAACCCCAATTTCACACTAAACAAGCAGCCCAAGATCTTAACATACACCAAGATTATACAAAACAGATACCCCAATATCATGCCAAACAGGCATTCTATTACAATTCCACACACACAAACAACTTAACATGTCACACACACAGTGTCTCTCCTGTTATCTCTATCACACACACACGCACATCACTACTCAGTGTCTGACCTGTTATCTCTATCACACATACACACACACACACACACACACACACACCCATGCTCAGTGTCTCACCTGTTATCTCTATCACACATACATACACACACACATCCCTACTCAGTGTCTCAACTGTTATCTTTATCACACACACACACACAAACACACACACACACACACATCCCCGCTCAGTGTTTCACCTGTTATCTCTATCACACACACACACATCCCTGCTCAGTGTCTGACCTGTTATCTCTATCACACACACACACACACACACACACACATCCCTGCTCAGTGTCTCACCTGTTATCTCTATCACACATACATACACACACACACACACACACACACACATCCCCGCTCAGTGTCTCAACTGTTATCTGTATCACACACACACACACACACACACATACATACATACACACACACACACACACACATCCCGCTCAGTGTCTCACCTGTTATCTCTATCACACATACACACACACACATCCCCGCTCAGTGTCTCACCTGTTATCTCTATCACACACACACACACACACACACACATCCCCGCTCAGTGTTTCACCTGTTATCTCTATCACACACACACACATCCCTGCTCAGTGTCTGACCTGTTATCTCTATCACACACACACACACACACACACACACACACACACACACATCCCTGCTCAGTGTCTCACCTGTTATCTCTATCACACATACATACACACACACACACACATCCCCGCTCAGTGTCTCAACTGTTATCTGTATCACACACACACAAACACACACACACACACACACACACACACATCCCCGCTCAGTGTTTCACCTGTTATCTCTATCACACACACACACATCCCTGCTCAGTGTCTGACCTGTTATCTCTATCACACACACACACACACACACACACACATCCCTGATCAGTGTCTCAACTGTTATCTTTATCACACACACACACACACACACATCCCTGCTCAGTGTTTCACCTGTTATCTCTATCACACACACACACACACACACACACACACACACACACACACACATC
>JBBDGT010000322.1:47500-212500 GCA_037306005.1 Rhinophrynus dorsalis | reverse complement strand
CTCACCTGTTATCTCTATCACACACACACACACACACACACACATCCCTGCTCAGTGTCTCACCTGTTATCTCTATCACACACACATACACACACACACACATCCCTGATCAGTGTCTCACCTGTTATCTCTATCACACACACACACACACACATCCCTGCTCAGTGTCTCACCTGTTATCTCTATCACACACACACACATACACACACACATCCCTGATCAGTGTCTCACCTGTTATCTCTATCACACACACACACACACATCCCTGATCAGTGTCTCACCTGTTATCTCTATCACACACACACACACACACACACACACACACACACACACACACATCCCTGCTCAGTGTCTCACCTGTTATCTCTATCACACACACACACACACACACACACACACACACACACAAACACAAACACAAACACATCCCTGCTCAGTGTCTCACCTGTTATCTCTGTCAGACACACATCTCGGCTCAGTCTCTTTTCTGTCCTTTTCGTGGTCAGTAAGACGTCCATTCTGTACCATCCTCCCTTGAGTTTCGGCATTAGGAAGCGGAGATCATCTTCTTTCCCCAGGGGAGGTTTCTGAGAGCAGTCCTCTGACCCCCAGACAGCCCCCCTAATGACACTGAAATTAGCCTCCGGTATAAAAGGGCTCTCCTTGTGGACTGAGTATGCAACATTCCCCTCCTTTACCGTCACGTCGCTTCCCAGGCGAGACTCTTGAACCTTGAAATTAAAGATCCAGGAACGCAATAAAGATGATTTCCCCGAAATACACACAGTGTCTGGGGATGGGCAAAAACCTGTAGAGTAAGATTCAGCAATGAGAGAGAGGCACAGAGAGACAGAGAGAGAGGTGTGTTCACGTATGTCTGTGTATGTGTGTGTATGTTTGTGTGTGTTTGTGTGGCTGAATGTGTGTGTATAATTAACAGAGTAACACAGTTGATGAGACTGAAAAAAGTCAATCAAGTCCAGCCCATGCCAAATCAACCATTAATCCAACCCTGAAGCAATTTCCAATTCAGCCCCAAGTGGGTAAAAATTCCTTCCTGACTCCAAATGGCAGTCAGATATTTCCCTGGATCAACAACCTATCTCATTTGAAACCAGCTGTCATAATTATCAATATTGCTCTTTGCTACATAGGCATCCATTAAAGTTTTGAAAGTTGTTACATTATCTGCAAACACAGCATGCCAAGTCAAAGAATTCCAAAACTTTACTGCCCTGCCACTTAGTGTAAAAAATCCCTACCTTTGTATTCATGGAAAGCACCTTTCCTCTAGTCTTAAAGGAATAGTAATGTTTCATAATAAAAGCAGCTCTAATTAATCATCATAGTATTTGGGCCATGAAGTGTGTTATATCAATACTGTCAGAGTTGTAATACAAGAGTAATTGACTGATAAAGTATCCCCCTCCAGCCCCTTTTACTGATGTAACACTGCTCAGCTTAAAGCAGCAGGGTGTGTCCAAGTAGATTGCAGAGAGAGGGACAATCTTCAATTAACATAAGGGAAAAACCTGAAAAAACAGTCAAGGGGGACAGGGTTTTTATTGTTCTCATAGTAAGAAGATTGCCCCTTGCTGTGAGCTGTCTGGTCTATGGACTAGATTCCACATCTGAGGGGAGGTGACTTACACTAGGTAAAAGGGGCGGGAGGGGAAACTTTATCATTCAATTACTCTTGAACCACAACTCTGACAGTACTGAAATAACACTGTGTATGGCTAATATACTATGAAGATTAATTGGAGCTGCTGTTTTTGTGAAACATTACTATCCCTTTAATGGATGACCTCTCTTTCTTAGCTCAGCTCTTTGAGTACATAATTCCTTGGACAGTTCTTTGTATTGACCTGGAATATAAATGTAAATGGTAATCATATCTCCCCTTAGACGTCTCTTCTCTAATGTAAACAAACCCAGTTTGTCTAGTCTCTTTATAACTCAGATCCTCCAATCCCTTTATCAGTTTTGTTGCACGTCTCTGCACTTTTTCCAGTTCAGTAATGTCTTTTGTAAGAACTGGCACCCAAAGCTGTACTGAGGCCTAACTAAGGATTTATACAGAGGTAGGATAATATTAGCATCCCTTGCTTCTACACCTCTTTTTATGCAGGCTAGTACTCTATTTGCTCTTGCAGCAGCTGAGTGACTCTGCACACTACTGTGAAGTCTATTGTCTATCAGTTCTCCTAAATCTTTCTCTAATGAGGATTTCCCAAGTTGTTTCCCATTTAGAGTATAAGTAGCAAGTTTGTTTCTACAGCCCAAATGCATAACCTTACATTTATCTACATTAAATGTCATCTGTCACTTTTCTGCCCATTCACTTAGTTTATCTAAATCCTTCTGTAGGGAAAAAACATCGAGCTCTGTATGTATTTCCTTACACAGCTTAGTTTTCTATATGGACTCCTGTGTGTACGATCTATACATTAATATACATTACATCCGGCTCTGTATGTATTTCCTTACACTGCTTAGTGTTCTATATGGAGTCCTGTGTGTACAATCTATACATTAATATACCTTACATCCGGCTCTGTATGTATTTCCTTACACAGCTTAGTGTTCTATATGGACTCCTGTGTGTACAATCTATACATTAATATACATTACATCCAGCTCTGTATGTATTTCCTTACACAGCTTAGTGTTCTATATGGACTCCTGTGTGTACGATCTATACATTAATATTCATTACATCCAGTTCTGTATGTATTTCCTTACACAGCTTAGTGTTCTATATGGACTCCTGTGTGTACGATCTATACATTAATATACATTACATCCAGCCCTGTATGTATTTCCTTACACAGCTTAGTGTTCTATACGGACTCCTGTGTGTACAGTCTATACATTAATATACATTACATCCAGCTCTGTATGTATTTCCTTACACAGCTTAGTGTTCTATATGGACTCCTGTGTGTACGATCTATACATTAATATACATTACATCCAGTTCTGTATGTATTTCCTTACACAGCGTAGTGTTCTATATGGACTCCTGTGTGTACAATCTATACATTAATATACATTACATCCGGCTCTGTATGTATTTCCTTACACAGCTTAGTGTTCTAAATGGACACCTGTCTGTACGATCTATACATTAATATACATTATATCCGGCTCTGTATGTATTTCCTTACACAGCTTAGTGATCTATATGGACTCCTGTGTGTACAATCTATACATTAATATACATTACATCCAGTTCTGTATGTATTTCCTTACACAGCTTAGTGTTCTATATGGACTCCTGTGTGTACAATCTATACATTAATATACATTACATCCAGCTCTGTATGTATTTCCTTACACAGCTTAGTGTTCTATATGGACTCCTGCGTGTACAATCTATACATTAATATACATTACATCCAGCTCTGTATGTATTTCCTTACACAGCTTAGTGATCTATATGGACTCCTGCGTGTACAATCTATACATTAATATACATTACATCCAGCTCTGTATGTATTTCCTTACACAGCTTAGTGTTCTATATGGACTCCTGCGTGTACAATCTATACATTAATATACATTACATCCAGTTCTGTATGTATTTCCTTACACAGCGTAGTGTTCTATATGGACTCCTGTGTGTACAATCTATACATTAATATACATTACATCCAGTTCTGTATGTATTTCCTTACACAGCTTAGTGATCTATATGGACTCCTGTGTGTACGATCTATACATTAATATACATTACATCCAGCTCTGTATGTATTTCCTTACACAGCTTAGTGTTCTATATGGACTCCTGCGTGTACAATCTATACATTAATATACATTACATCCAGCTCTGTATGTATTTCCTTACACAGCTTAGTGATCTATATGGACTCCTGTGTGTACAATCTATACATTAATATACATTACATCCACCTCTGTATGTATTTCCTTACACAGCTTAGTGTTCTATATGGACTCCTGCGTGTACAATCTATACATTAATATACATTACATCCAGCTCTGTATGTATTTCCTTACACAGCTTAGTGTTCTATATGGACTCCTGCGTGTACGATCTATACATTAATATACATTACATCCAGCTCTGTATGTATTTCCTTACACAGCTTAGTGTTCTATATGGACTCCTGTGTGTACGATCTATACATTAATATACATTACATCCAGTTCTGTATGTATTTCCTTACACAGCTTAGTGTTCTATATGGACTCCTGTGTGTACGATCTATACATTAATATACATTACATCCAGCTCTGTATGTATTTCCTTACACAGCTTAGTGTTCTATATGGACTCCTGTGTGTACAATCTATACATTAATATACATTACATCCAGCTCTGTATGTATTTCCTTACATAGCTTAGTGTTCTATATGGACTCCTGCGTGTACAATCTACACATTAATATACATTACATCCAGCTCTGTATGTATTTCCTTACACAGCTTAGTGTTCTATATGGACTCCTGTGTGTACAATCTATACATTAATATACATTACATCCAGCCCTGTATGTATTTCCTTACATAGCTTAGTGTTCTATATGGACTCCTGCGTGTACAATCTATACATTAATATACATTACATCCAGCTCTGTATGTATTTCCTTACACAGCTTAGTGTTCTATATGGACTCCTGCGTGTACAATCTACACATTAATATACATTACATCCAGCTCTGTATGTATTTCCTTACACAGCTTAGTGTTCTATATGGACTCCTGCGTGTACAATCTATACATTAATATACATTACATCCAGCTCTGTATGTATTTCCTTACACAGCTTAGTGTTCTATATGGACTCCTGTGTGTACAATCTATACATTAATATACATTACATCCAGCTCTGTATGTATTTCCTTACATAGCTTAGTGTTATATGTGGACTCCTGTGTGTACAATCTATACATTAATATACATTACATCCAGCTCTGTATGTATTTCCTTACATAGCTTAGTGTCATCAGCAAAGATTGAGACATTACTTTCAATTCCCACTTCTAGATCATTAATAAACAAATGAAAAAGCATTGGGCCCAGGACTGAACCCTGTAGCACCCCACTTTTAAATTTAGACCAATTTGAAAAGGTTCCATTTACATCTATCATGTAACCAGTTCTCAGTCCATGTACAGATAATACCACTCAAACTGAAGCCTTTTAATTCATGCAGTAACCTGTTGGGAGGCACTGTGTCAACATCATAACCTTTTCCAGTCTCTTTTGGACTTTGTTTTCAGTAAGCCATGTAACATAGTTGATGAGGCTGAAAAAAGACATGTTCATCAAGTCTAGCCCATGCCACAACATCCCTGTTGATCCAGAGGAAGGCAAAAAAAAACCCTGAAGCCATTTCCAATTTAGCCCCATGTGGGTAAAAAAAAAGTAATTCCTGACTCCAAATGGCAGTCAGAGAGTTCTCTGGATCAACAACCTATCTGCATTGAAACCATCTGTCATCATTTTCAATATTGTTCTGTGCTCGTTAGGTATCCATTGTTTTTTTTTTAAAGCAATTACATTATGTGCAAGTGAACATCCCAATGCAAAGAATTCCATAGCTTTACATCCCTTACTGTAAAAAATCCCTGCCTTTGTTTTAGTCGAAAGTTCTTTCTTCGAGTCTTAATGGATGACCTCTTGTGTACAAGATGGAGGAAATTCTGTGGTTTTGTCTGTTTGCCCATTCCCTGTCATTGTTGCTTCCTTTATTTATACTGAAGCAAAAAATGTATTTAGTATGTCAGCCATAGTAGACTTATCCTCACTAATCAATTCACGTATGTCAGACATAAGAGGATCAATATCAACCTTAATCTTTGTTATTTATATACTTGTAGAATTATTTAGGATTTTTATTGTCCACTTTTACAATAATTCTTTCATTTTCAAGTTTTAGCTTGCCTAATTGCTTGTTTGTTTGTCCTCGCAAGGCACAACTGTAGTTTCAGTGTACAAAGTGTGTGTGAATATGGTGTGTGTGTGTGTGTATATATATATATATATATATATACATATTGGAAGCCGATCTCGGTCTCCAAATAGTCTCCACGTTGCACACTGTACTCGGATCTAAATTCCCTTAGCCATATAGAAGATAACCACACTCAATAATATGAGAAACTCTGTATAGCTATTATATACATATTTACAGGAATACTCACACATATCCAATGGCATGTATGGCCGTGAATAAATATAAATATACACTCAACTTTTAATCTCCCATTCAACTCACACCTGTGACATACATAACATATATTTCCAATTTAGTGGATAACTCAAAGTATCTTATGATCACCATTTATTCCTAATAAAGTGGTTAACTCCCGGTGTGTTCTTATTTTGTATATTACATATCTTTCAACATAATATAATATAATGGTTAACTCAGATGATATTATATTTACTATATGTACCCAACACAATAATTGTCTAATATAATGTCATATATGTGTCAGGATGGAACCATCAATACAGTATCATAATGAACACAAGCTATAAGAGTCATATCTATGTCTATCACCCTATATTTACCCTATATTTATTTAATGGCCTCAAGGATATTAGTATGTTGTGTAATCTACCCTAAACATAGATTATTAATCTATCTAAGATCTTATTCCGTCCTATCGGTTTACTCATGAATAAGGAGAGCAACCAATGTATCTTATTCTAACTTATCAAGTCATTCAAGAATATAAATTGCAACCAATATATCTCACAATACTAGGGAATAATCTATATACCTCCTCCCTTAATATATCCAATTTAAACACAGTATGCAACATCATAAGTCTATCACGGTGCCCGTGATATACGGGCGACATTTTGACATGTTTACTTCCTGATATCATTTATTGGCTACGCTGACTTTGCTCCTCCCAGTGACAGCCTTTAAATACCCTGGGCTGTCACTTATGCGCTGCCCTTTCATGGTGTATCTGTTGCCTAGCGCTTGTTCCTTTACTCTCGTATGATTCCGGTGTATGACCCGAACTGCCTGACTATTCTGCCTGATTACAGTTCCTGCTGCGTACTGACCCGGATTGGCTGACATTCCTGCTCTGTGTATTGACCAGGCTTGGCTGACGTTCCTGCTCTGTGTACCAACCCGGCTTGGCTGAAGTTCCTGTTCCTGTACTGTTCCTGCTTGCAAGAAGTCCTGCTCCTGCTGTGCGGCCCGAGTTGCTCACGCTCTCTGTGGTCTGTACCAGACCTCCGGTTGCCTCGGTTCAGTGCAGATAGTCCTGTCCGTGACCCGCTCTCTCATAGTGCCTGTTGCTCCATTCCGGTATTATCACCGTTTGCACCACGATCGCTTGGCCTGTTTCTGCTGTCCCTGAGGTTGGGTTAATGTTGGGCGCCTCAGGCTAGATCTACATCTGCAGTGCTGCAGACCGGAGCCATTATCCATTGCTGTCTCAAGTTTGGCGTTATGCTGCACCATCCAGTGCTGTGCTCTGGGTCACGAAAACCTTGCAGTCTCCGGAGGGCGTTCTCTATATCGCTGGTAGCCACCTTCCTATGGTGCCTTGTAGCCAGTTCTATCCTGGCTACACCTGTTCCTTGTGATTCCAGTCGCTATTGTTACTCTCTGCGTAAAGAGTGTACTTTGGGGCCTTCCACTATTAGGGCCAACTACTGTTCCTGGCCTAATAAGTATCATGCTGTCATATTCACACTGTATCATACAAAATGTACCTGACCTGTGTCAGTATTGTATATTGATTTTACATACCATGTGGGTTAATCATATCATTGTAACCTGTCCTGTGTCAGCTTTCAATTTATCTGTATGCTGGACCCGCGAGGGTTACTGTTTTTCCTTGTGTGCCAATAAAACTGTGTTTTACCAAAACCTTCCGTTTCTGAGTGTACTAAACCGTAACAAAGCCTTATTCAATCCTGTTGGCTCCCTCATAGATAGAGTAAATATCCAATACACCTCTTGATACGAAAGCATCCTCGATAGATCTCCTCCCCTAATGGGTCTAACTATTCTTTCCAATCCCTGTACTGAGAAACCTTCCAGTTCAGAATTATGTCTAGTACAGAAGTGATGAGCAACTCCTGTTTTAAAGTCTCTACAATTGATGTTACTTATGTGCTCACATATGCTTTCTCTCAGAGTTCGTGTGGTTTTACCCTCATAATTTACAAGTTATCAAATATACCACAAATTTTGCGGCACAATTGATGTATTGTCTATTTTCATATGTCTTACCTGTCACTGCAGAACAGAAGGCCTTCGATGGCTCTATCCACCTGCAGCAGCTACATCTAGTATAACCACATTTAAAAGTCCCTACACCATTAAGCCATGTGTTTAATTTTATCTTACTGGTATACAAGCTAGGAGATAATTTCCTAGCTAAAGTGGGAGCTTTTCTTGATATAAATCTGCATCCTTGTTTTATAATGGGTTGTACTTGTCTATCACCCATTAATACTGGTAAATGTTTTTTTAATAATTTGAACAATCCTATTATATTCACAGATATAGGTAGTTACAAATGTTGCTGCTCATAGACCTCCACACTCTGTCCATAGACCTTATACTTATTTATGTCCACAACACTACCTGCACATAGACCTCAGATTTATTTATGTCCACAACTCTGCCTGCCCATTGAGTTTAGACTTCTTTATATCCACCACTCTGCCGCTCATAGGGCTTAGACTTATTTATGGTCACCACGCTGCTACACCATAAACATTAGACTTATTTATGTCCACCACTCTGCCTGTCCATAGACCTTAGACTTCTTTATGTCCATCACTCTGCTGCCCATAGACCTTAGACTTGTTTATGACTACCACTCTGCCTGCCCATAGACCTCAGACCTATTTATGTCCATCAATCTGCTGCCCTTTGACCTTAGACTTATTTATGACCACCACTATGCCTGCCCATAGACCTCAGACCTATTTATGTCCACCACTCTGCTGCTCATAGACCTTATACTTATTTATGTCCACAACTCTGCCTGCCCATAATCCTCAGACTTATTTATGTCCATCACTCTGCTGCCCATAGACCTTAGACTTATTTATGTCCACAACTCTGCCTGCCCATAGAGTTTAGACTTCTTTATATCCACCACTCTGCCGCTCATAGGGCTTAGACTTATTTATGGTCACCACGCTGCTACACCACAACACTGCATGCCCATAGACCTTAGACTTATTTATGGTCACCACGCTGCTACACCACAACACTGCATGCCCATAGACCTAAGACTTATTTATGACTACCACTCCGCCTGCTCATAGACCCCAGACTTATTTATGTCCATCATTCTTCCTGCCCATAGACCTCAGACTTATTTCTGTCCACCAATCTGCCTGCCCATAGACCTTAGACTTATTTATGTCCACCACTCTGCTGTCCATAAAACTTAGACTTGTTTATGACTACCACTCTGCCTGCCCATAGACCTCAGACTTATTTATGTCCATCACTCTGCTGCCCATAAACCTTAGACTTGTTTATGACTACCACACTGTCTGCCCATAGACCTCAGACTTATTTATGGCCACCACTCTGCCTGCCCATAGACCTTAGACTTATTTATGTCCACTACTCTGCTGCCCATAGACCTTAGACTTATTTATGTCCACCACTCTGTCTACCCATAGACCTTAGATTTATTTATGTCCACCACTCTGCTACCCATAGACCTCAGACTTATTTATTACCACCACACTGTCTGCCCGTAGACCTTAGACTTACTTATGTCCATTCTGCTGTTCATAGACCTGAGACTTATTTATGACCACCACTCTGCCTGCTCATAGACCTCAGACTTATTTATGTCCACCACTCTGCTACCCATAGACCTTAGACTTATTTATGTCCACCACTCTGCTACCCATAGACCTCAGGCTTATTTATGGCCACCATTCTGCCTGCCCATAAACCTTAGACTTATTTATGATCAACACTCTGTCTACCCATAGACCTTAGACTTATTTATGACCACCACTCTGTCTACCCATAGACCTCAGACTTATTTATTACCACCACACTGTCTGCCCGTAGACCTTAGACTTACTTATGTCCATTCTGCTGTTCATAGACCTGAGACTTATTTATGACCACCACTCTGCCTGCTCATAGACCTCAGACTTATTTATGTCCACCACTCTGCTACCCATAGACCTTAGACTTATTTATGTCCACCACTCTGCTACCCATAGACCTCAGGCTTATTTATGGCCACCATTCTGCCTGCCCATAAACCTTAGACTTATTTATGATCAACACTCTGTCTACCCATAGACCTTAGACTTATTTATGACCACCACTCTGTCTACCCATAGACCTTAGATTTATTTATGTCCACCACTCTGCTGCCCATAGACCTTAGATTTATTTATGACCACCACTCTGCCTGCCCATAGACCTCAGACTTATTTATGACAACCACACTTTCTGCCTTATACCTTAGACTTATTTCTGACCACCACTCTGCCTGCCCATAGACCTCAATCTTATTTATGACCACCACACTGTCTGCCCATAGACCTTACACTTATTTATGTCCGCCACTCTGCTGCCCATAGACCTGAGACTTATTTAGTAGGGGAGTTTATATATAAAAAGTTATGGAATATGAATTGTGAATTTATATTTAAATTTCACTGTTAGTGCAAGCAGATTAAGGGTGTGGTTTTTTTTTTTTTTTTTGAGGGAGACTTTATTTGAGGGAAATATGACAGGGAAGCTGGGACTTATGTGGTCTGAGGCGCACTGATGTGTCTGGGGTCATATCCACATGTATGAGATGTGTGTGATGTGAATCTGGTATGTGATTAAATAATATGATCTTCAGAGAGATACATTTTTTGGGAGTGGTTATTTGAGGAACTAACCTCTGAGAGGTAATATAAGTTACGATGTGAAGAAAATGGATGCATATGTTGTAATATGATGCACTTAGATACAATGATCTTTGTTTGTTTTGTGAAGTTTAATTATTTTTGTAATAGAAAGTAGGAACGAAGTGGACACATGTAAGGTGACGATGCGTTCCACTGGTGACACGCAGTATTGCGTTTCATTAGTGGTACGCAAAATGGGACATGCGTGGTAGAGATGAATCTCGGAAGAATGGTGATGAGGTATATCGGTAGTGACATACCTAAAAATGTGGTTGATTTTAGGAATATGGACGGAAGTTTGTTTGAATTTACCGGAAGGAGGGTAATGCCCTCTAATTGGAAAATTGGAAGGGTGAGTCTATAAATGGCTGGGGGGTATTTCATTCTGTTTGATTCCCTTGAGAAAGTAGCTGTGCATCACGAAACGCGTAGGGAGAGTATTTATAGTCAATTTTATAATTTATATTTGGTTCCTTTGTTATGTGTAAAGGGTTGTTACCCGGGAACGACTATTTTAATAAATTTGTATTTTTTTTTCTATAACCAATCGCTCCCCACGGGCCTCTTGTTTGTAGTGTTCCTATTTCTAATATCCCTTGCCCTTTACCATTAATGGTTGAAGAACATATTATGCTCCCTATAGAAAGACCTTAGGTTGCCCAGTAGGGTCCAGAGAGTCGGGAGAAGAAAGTCTATTAAAGGAGGAAGAGGATATCAAGTTGGAGAAGGAAACACAGAATTCAATAGTTGGAAGTTACGAGAGGGATACCGTGACTGGAGGTCACATCTGGTCGATGTGCTCTATTTAGAGGCGGTTAAGCCTCTTGGAAATGTGAGTACCCTGAAAAAGGGATTTCCTTTGATTACACGTGATTCTGAAAGTACGGATTGGAAATACTACACTTAGAGAAGTTTTGCACTGTTTTCTTCTTGTTTTCTGTTTTTATATGCTGCCAGGAACCTGTCAGACGTCCCGATTACGAGCCACATACTTGGACTCTGAGTTGTTGGGAAATTTCAAGTCCGTTTTGAAAGAAGACCCTTCTGAAAGAGGGACTATTGTATTTTAAAAGGATTAAGTGCCCTTTAAGATATATCTTTATGTTTTTTCGCTGATATTTTGTTTATGTGTTTTTTCATCTATATATACTTAATATTATAGAGTGACCATTAGTGAGGGCGGAAATATTGGTGTTTGTTCTGTCCACCACTCTGCCTGCCCATAGACCTCAATCTTACTTATGACCACCACACTCATTGCCCATAGAACTTACGCTTATTTATGTACACCACTCAGTCTGCCCATAGACCTTAGACTTATTTATGTCCACCACTCTACTGCCCATAGACCTGAGACTTATGTCCAACACTCTGCCTGCCCATAGACCTCAGACTTATTTATGACCACCACACTGTCTGCCCATAGATCTTACACTTATTTATGTACACCATTCAGTCTGCCCATAGACCTTAGACTTATTTATGTCCACCACTCTGAGGCTCAAAGACCTTAGACTTATTTATGTTCACCATTCTGCCTCGTCATAGACCTCAGACTTATTTATGACCACCACACTGTCTGCCCATAGACCTTACACTTATTTATATACACCACTCTGTCTGCCCATAGACCTTAGACTTACAGTGGGGCAAAAAAGTATTTAGTCAGCCACCAATTGTGCAAGTTCTCCCACTTAAAAAGATGAGAGAGACCTGTAATTTTCATCATAGGTACACTTCAACTATGAGAGACAGAATGGGGGGAAAGAATGCAGGAAATCACATTGTAGGATTTCTAATGAATTCATTGGTAAATTCCTCAGTAAAATAAGTATTTGGTCACCTACAAACAAGCAAGATTTCTGGCTCTCACAGACCTGTAACTTCTTCTTTAAGAGTCTCCTCTGTCCTCCACTCGTTACCTGTATTAATGGCACCTGTTTGAACTTGTTATCAGTATAAAAGACACCTGTCCACAACCTCAAACAGTCACACTCCAAACTCCACTATGGCCAAGACCAAAGAGCTGTCGAAGGACACCAGAAACAAAATTGTAGACCTGCACCAGGCTGGGAAGACTGAATCTGCAATAGGCAAGCAGCTTGGTGTGAAGAAATCAACTGTGGGAGGAATTATTCGAAAATGGAAGACATACAAGACCACTGATAATCTCCCTCGATCTGGGGCTCCACGCAAGGTCTCACTCCGTGGTGTCAAAATGATCACAAGAACGGTGAGCAAAAATCCCAGAACCACACGGTGGGACCTAGTGAATGACCTGCAGAGAGCTGGGACCAGAGTAACAAAGGCTACCATCAGTAACACACTACGCCGCCAGGGATTCAAATCATGCAGTGCCAGACGTGTCCCCCTGCTTAAGCCAGTACATGTCTGGGCCCATCTGAAGTTTGCTAGAGAGCATTTGGATGATCCAGAAGAGGATTGGGTGAATGTCATATGGTCAGATGAAACCAAAGTACAACTTTTTGGTAAAAACTCAACTCTTAGTGTTTGGAGGAGAAAGAATGCTGAGTTGCATCCAAAGAACACCATACCTACGGTGAAGCATGGGGGTGGAAACATCATGCTTTGGGGCTGTTTTTCTGCTAAGGGACCAGGACGACTGATCCGTGTAAAGGAAAGAATGAATGGGGCAATGTATCGTGAGATTTTGAGTGAAAACCTCCTTCCATCAGCAAGGGCATTGAAGATGAAATGTGGCTGGGTCTTTCAGCATGACAATGATCCCAAACACACTGCCCGGGCAACGAAGGAGTGGCTTCGTAAGAAGCATTTCAAGGTCCTGGAGTGGCCTAGCCAGTCTCCAGATCTCAACCCCATAGAAAACCTTTGGAGGGAGTTGAAAGTCCGTGTTGCCCAGCGACAGCCCCAAAACATCACTGCTCTAGAGGAGATCTGCATGGAGGAAAGGTCCAAAATACCAGCAACAGTGTGTGAAAACCTTGTGAAGACTTACAGAAAACGTTTGACCTGTGTCATTGCCAACAAAAGGTATATAACAAAGTATTGATATGAACTTTTGTTATTGACCAAATACTTATTTTCAACCATAATTTGCAAATAAATTCTTTAAAAATCAGACAATGTGATTTTATGGATTTTTTTGTCTCATTCTGTCTCTCATAGTTGAAGTGTACCTATGATGAAAATTACAGGCCTCTCATCTTTTTAAGTGGGAGAACTTGCACAATTGGTGGCTGACTAAATACTTTTTTGCCCCACTGTATTTATGTCCACCACTCTTCTGCCCATAGACCTGAGACTTATGTCCACCACTGTGCCTGCCCATAGACCTCAGATTTATTTATGACCATCATTCTGCCTGCCCATTGACCTCAGACTTATTTATGACCACCACACTGTCTGCCTTTAAACCATAGACTTATTTATGTCCACCACTCTGCTTGACGTTAGATCTCAGACTTATTTATGATCAACACTCTGTCAACTTACACAAACCTTACAAGGAATACATGGTGCCACCACACAAGTTACACAAACCTGACAAGGAGTACGTGGTGCCTCCACACAATGTACACAAACCTGACAAGGAATAAGTGGTTCCGCCACACATCATGCACAAACCTGACAAGGAATAAGTGGTGCCACCTCACAACCTGACAAGGAATAAGTGGTACCGTCACACAATGTACAAAAATATGACAAGGAAGACGTGGTGCTGCCACACAGCGTACACAAACCTGACAAGGAAAAAGTGGTACCATCGCACAGCGTGCACAAACCTGACAAAGAAGACGTGGTGCCAGCACACAACATACACAGATCTGACAAGGAAGATGTGGTGCCACCACACAACATACAAACACCTGAGAAGGAATAAGTGTTGCCACCACACAATGTACACAAACCTGACAAGGAATAAGTGGTGCCGCCATACAATGTGCACAAATCTGACAAGGATGACGTGGTGCCACCACACGGAGAACACAAACCTGACAAGGAATGTGGTGCCATCACATAGCGAACACAAACAAACAGATCTGACAAGGAAAACGTGGTGCCGCCGCACAATGTGCACAAACATGACAAGGAAAATGTGGTGCACCACACAACATACACAAACGTGACAAGGAATAAGTGGTGCCACCACACAATGTGCACAAACCAGACAAGGAATAAGTGGTGATACCGCACAACGTATTCAAACCTGACAAGGAAACGTGGTACTGCTGCACAACATACACAAACCTGACAAGGAATAAGTGGTGCCACAGCACAACATGCACAAACCTGACAAGGAGGACTTGGTGCCACCTCACAACGTACACAAACCTGACAAGGAATAAGTGGAGCCTCCACACAATGTACATAAACCTGACAAGGAATAAGTGGTGCCTCCACACAATGTACATAAACCTGACAAGGAATAAATGGTGCCTCCACACAACGTACACAGACTTGACAAGGAATAAGTGGTGCCGCCACACAACATACACAAACCTGTCAAGGAATATGTGGTGCTGCCGCACATCATAAACAAACCTGACAAGCAATAAGGGGTGCCACCACACAGCATACACAAACCTGACAAGGAATAACTGGTTCCGCCACACAACGTGCACAATCCTGACAAGGAATAAGTGGTTCCGCCATTCAATGTGCACAAACCTGACAAGGTATACGTGGTTCCGCTGCATAACATTGTAACGGATCCTACTCCATTACTGAAGTCCTTGTCTGGGCATAAAGCTTATCATCCCAATACATTTTTTATTACAGCTGGTCGAGAACTTTGTAAAGTACTTTATGCACTGTTTAGGAGTATCCGCAACGCTCGGAGTGGCCACTGCCACAAGGGCTACTATTTAGAGGGCTGTCGGGCATTGAGAAATACACATTGTACACATTCACCGACAACTAGTCTTAAACTCCTGTCTCGGTGCTCGAATCCTCGACACCGAGTTGAACAAGGGGAGTCGGGGTAGTTAGTCGACGTTGGATTGGTCGAATCCCTGAGCCGGAGGTGTAACAGAAGCTGAGAAGGGACCACGTCGCCTTCCGCCGTCGTTCCCGGGTCTCTCCCTCTTGACGCCAGATGAGTGCCATCAGATGCACTGTTGAAGTATGGACGGTCTCTGATACAGTCGCAGGATCGCTGGAAGCAGGGAAACATGGGCAGTAGAGAATAAGATCTCTATTCCCAGTCAAAGGATCACTGGAAGATGTTGCAGGAACACAAGGATGAGAAGATGGAGTCCACATCACTGCCTGACAGCATACCAAGTTGGGTCACAGGAAGCTGGCAGCAGGCAGTCAACGATTCAGGATACTTGGTGCAGATGGGTATCAGAGTGGACACTTTACACCATAAGCAATACAAAACTCCAGGACTACTTGTTCACTCAGAATAAGACTGATTTTATTTTACAACACCACACATATTTATACAGATCAACTACATTGGAATACATTGGCCAACCAGATACAATAGGGTGAGGGGCAGAGATAATACAATCCAAACATAAGACAAGGGATCAACAGCAAATGGTAAGGGCTAACACAATGGGAGCATTCACAGAGGTAATCAACTCACAACATATAATACAAAGGACTGACAACAGAGTTTCAGGTTATAGAATAGGTGACTCACAGACTGAGGGGCGTGAATGGATTAACACACAGCAGGGGATCTCAATACATCTTACAATACACAATACAATGGCTTGAGGGACTGCAATACACATTCAAAGAATTAACCCCTCAGTGCCCCTTCCCTTGGAAGCAAGCCAGCAGTCTAACACTGGGCAGTTTTGTGTAATACAGTACATTAGCCCCATTCCCATAAAGTCTATCAAAAGTCTTTTTTAGTGCACAACCAGGGCAAAATTTCCACAGTCTTTGGATAAATAGTTCTAGGGCCAGACAAGGGCTCAAGTAACTGGTAGGATCCGTTACAGGAGGTTTAAAGGTCTTCCATAGACCTAACATGTAGGCAGCTCAGGGATTGATCGAAGAACGGACTCTCTGTAGGAACTGATTGGCCAGTGTTAAAGTGGAATATTCAAAATAGTCTAGGACGTGCTTCAACCCCTGGCCATTGTCCCTTGAATGTGTATTCACACCCCTCAGTCCTTGCTGCCTATTGTCTACTCTAGTCAAGCCTTTTGTGTACTAATGTAATCATGTTTTATTGTATTTGCCTGAACCATTTGTTGTTGGTTCTTTGTCTTATGTGTTTTGATTGCATTATCCCTGCTCCTCACCCACTGTGTCATGTCTGCATCATGTATTGTCAGTGTACTGAGACTGTATAAATATGCTGTGGTCTTTCAATGAAGGGGGTTAGTTGTTTTACACCTGGTGTCTTTATGCTCCTTTGGTTTAGTGTCCTCTCCGATGCCCATTTGAGCCAAGTATCCTGTATCGCCGACTGTCTGCTGCCAGGAACCACGCTGTGTAATCCGCCTTCGAGAAGGAGAGACCCGTAACGATGGCTGATGATAACCCGGTGTCCTTCCAGCTTCCTTTACAAAAGGTGCACAAAGTTGACAAGGAATACATGGTGCAACCACACAACGTACACAAACCTGACAAGGAATATGTGGTGTCGCCACACAGCATACACAAACCTGACAAGGAATAAGTGGCGCTGCCACACAACGTGCACAAACCTGACAAGGAATAAGCAGTGCCACCGCACAACGTAAACAAACCTGACACGGAAGACGTGGTGCCACCACACAACGTACACAAACCTGACAAGGAATATGTGGTGCCACCACACAATGTACGCAAACCTGACAAGGAATAAGTGGTGCCGCCACACAACACACACAAACATGACAAGGAATAAGTGGTGTCACCACGCATCATACACGAACATGACAAGAAATAAGTGGTGCTGCCTCACAACGTACGCAAACCTGACAAGGAATAAGTGGTGCTACCGCACAACTTACACAGACGTTTTGCCACCACACAAAGTACACAAACTTGTCAAGGAAGACATGGTGCCTGCCACACAACATACACAAACCTGACAAGGAAGATGTGGTGCCGCCGCACAATGTGCACAAACCTGACAAGGAATAAGTGGTGCCGCAGCACAATGTACACAAACCTGACAAGGAATAAGTGGTGCCACCACACAACGTACACAAACCTGACAAGGAATAAGTGGTGCCGCAGCACAATGTACACAAACCTGACAAGGAATAAGTGGTGCCGCCGCATAATGTACACAGACATGACAAGGAATAAGTGGTGCCGCCACACAGCGAACACAAACCTGACAAGGAATATGTGGTGCCGCTGCACAATGTACACAGATCTGACAAGGAACATGTGGTACAGCCACACAACACACACAAACCTGACTAGGAATAAGTGGTGCCACCACACAACACACACAAACCTTACAAGGAACATGTGGTACAGCCACACAACACACACACAAACCTGAATAGTAACACTTGGGGCTGGTATAAAGGAAAGTGTTTGTGTTACACAGAGTTATGGAGACCAGAATGAAATGGGGGAGTACCTGCCACGTGGATCTTTTTAGTGAATTGCACTTCTTTTACTCCACTGGTCCTTACTTGGCACTTATAGGTTCCGCTGTGATGGATCTGTACATTGTTCACTACCAGCTCATGTGACTGACCTAACCCTGGAGTTTCTATATACCGGCCTCCACTGTCTGGCCTCTGCCAGATGACCTTGAGCCCAACGAGAAACACTGAAGAAGTTTTAATGCTGAGCCTCAAGTTTTCTGAAAGGAAGAGTTGGCTTGACGGGAACACCGAAACTGTAAAACAAAAGAGAAATCATTATTCCAAGAGACATGTTGTCTCCTCTGAAATAATCCTCAACAAGTCCAATAAACATATTAAAATGATATTTCATTTGCTCCCTCATGGCTCCGTCCCCTTTAACATGTCACTGCCATTAGTACAATTTGGTCCACAGAAGAACTGACTCATAATGGTGACATTGACTACCAACAGCAGTGCCATGTTTATGGGTCAGTCCTTCCTAGGGCGAAAGTGTACTAATGACAGTGACATGTTTATGGGTCAGTCCTTCCTAGGACCAAAGTGTACTAATGGGAGTGAGGGACCAAAGTGTAATAGTGACAGTGACATGGGTCATTCCTTCCTAGGATCAACGTGCACTAATGGCAGTGACATGTTTATGAGTCACTTTCCTAGGGCCAAAGTGTACTAATGATAGTGACGTATTTATGGGTCATTCCTTCCTAGGACCAACGTGCACTAAAGGTAGTGACATGTTTAGGGATCAGTCCTTTCTAGGACCAAAGTGTACTAGTGGTAGTGACATGTTTATGGGTCAGTTCTTCATAAAACCAAAGTGTACTAATGGCAGTGACATGTTTAGGGATCAGTCCTTCCTAGGACCAAAGTGCACTAATGGCAGTGACATATTTGGGCATCAGTCCTTCCTGTGACCAATGTATACTAATTGCAATGTCTTATTTGTGGGTCATTCATTCCTAGGACCCTTGTGTACTAATGGCAGTGACATGTTTGTGGGTCAGCCCTTCCTACAATGTCTGTCATTAGGGCACATTGTAAGTACCATAAACTGACCCATTATATAACATTCCCCTTCCCTTTTCTGAACAGTCCCGTCTACTTTAGCACTAAAATGCCCCTGCACCTTATCTAAATACTAACCATGCATATATAAACAGACTCACAAAAACACTACTAACACACAAACAGAAATACACAAATACAGTGTGTGTATATCATCATCTTCAGCTGTTGTCGATCCACTGCAGGATGAAGACCTCCTCAGCAAGCTTCCAATAACTTGTGTCCTGTGCCACTGAGTATCAACAAATTTGGTTGTTTCATCTACCCATCTTGTCTTTGGGCCATTTGCACAAGTGTAGTCCATTCCAAAACTCTGTTGTTTTCCGAGAAGTATTTAGGTCAGTTGTTAGTGAGGGCTGTATTTTAGACCAAACAGTGTATTTGTTGCTATATTGACCTTCAATACTGCCTTGAGTGGGATTAGCATTGTCCACAGAGGGCACTGTGTGTTCATTTTGTGCTGATGTTCATCACACATTTTGTTTGTTTATCTTCAAATATAGACTATGATAATACATGAAGCAGAGAAAGGGTGTGTTGACTGTTTGGCTCAAATGGGTTTGCCCCAAATCTTTTTTTTTCCAAGATAGCTTTATTGGGTCAAAAAAGACAAACAATACAGTCAGCAACACAAGTAGGACCTCACAGGATCCATTGCATGATACATGAAAAGATAGAATAGCATAGTATCAAACAGAAATCAGTAGTACATCCACAAAGTTTTGCCAGAACATACTAGAAATTAAAAATTTGCGGGTAAAGTCTTCGGACATGACTAATGGGAGTGAAACAGGGAGGGGAGAGAAAGAGCAAAAATAGTGAAGAAGGAGCATGAACAAGAAGAGAGGAGGAATAAGAGAACAAGATGAGGAAACAAAGGAAGAAACAATAGAAAGGCGAGAAGAAACACGAATGGGAAGAAGAGAAAAAAGAAGAAAGAGTGTCCAACGGAGGGCCAAGCCACACCACAGCGGGAGCAGCCACCAAGTCCAGCACACCACCGATATAGAAGATAAACAGCCATACATACATCAAAATGAAAAGAACATGGAGGAAAAAGAAGAACTAGACACCCAAATCAGATAGCACACTGACCAGCACGGAATGTAAACCACTGAAGCCAAATGACATAATATCTATCTAAAGTCCCATGGACATGGTATGGAGTTTCTCCGCAGAGGCCCTAGCTTCAATTTTTCCATACCAAACATGCAGAGGAGGGGGCATAGATAGTTTCCAATGCAAAGGTATGAGGAGTTTGGTAGCACTCAACAGATGAATGAGCAACACACACTGGAGCTTGTCTAAGGTGATTGAAGCAGGAATTACAATGAAGATAAGAAAAAGCGGGTCAAGTGGGAAGGTTTTATGAAAGATGGTTTGTAACAAAGAAGTCACTTGAAGTCAAAATGGTCTGATCAGACGGCACTCCCACCATAAATGGAACAAAGGACCCTCATCTACCACACATCTCCAACAAACAGTGGACGTAGAGGGAAAAATCCCAGCCAATCTCTTCGGGGTGTAGTACCACCTCGTCAACAATTTATACATAGCTTCCTGTGTGGCCATATCAACTGCAACATGAGCAAGAAATCTAAATAGTGAGAGCCATTGAAGAAGGACCAATCAACCGACAGGTCATGTTCCCAATTTGCCACAAACGCAGGTTTGACAGAAGAAGTTGGTTTGAGCAGTAGAGCAAAGATTTTAGATAAGGATTTCGAAGAATAGGATCCGGAGAGAAGAGCGGACTCAAAAACGATGAGATGAGTGCAGTACCCAAAGGGATATTCCTTGAGAGAAAATGAGAGAGCTGAAAACACTGCCATCTATGGGAAGCCGGCAACTGAAAAGAGATCTGAAGCACGTCAAATGAGAGAAGACCGGCAGGCGAAAACAACTCCCGCAGAGTATCTCCCCGAGCCTCTTTCCAAAACCTAAATGGGCCACCAACCCCACCAGGTGGGAAATCAGGATGACCATCCTATATAATAATTTGCTAAATCATGTGTAATGCCGCAACATGCGCAGTACACACTGCTGCATGTGCGGCAGTCATGCGCAGTAGAGACTGCCCGTGCCGCGGCTGATACAGAGCTGGGTGCTACAAAGGAGCGTCCAGCTCTGTATCAGCCGTGGCACGGGCAGTCTCCAGTGCGCGTGACTGCCCCGCGGCCTTGTGGCTGTGACACTGTGGCCCGTGTAACGGGCTGTTCAACTAGTATATAGATAAAAGGGTAGAGGGGAATGGGACCAATGAGAGAAAGGAATGACCAGATTCCAAACCTGACAAAACCGAAGCATAATAGGATGAGATCTCAGGGAGGGGTAATACGGACCAGACCTCAGCCATAGGACATTATATGGAGACAAGAGAGGAAAATGCACATGAATAGCTTTGACCCATTCCTTTTGTGGGTCATAGGAGCAGGCCAGTAAATTAGAGACAGTTGCAGCATAATAGTACTTGGTAATGTCAGGAATGGCCAGACCACCGCAAGCCCTAGGCAATACTAGAAAAGATGAAGCTAAGCGTGGTTTCTTATAAGCTCAAAGGAAAAAATTAACGACCGAAGTTTGTGAAGCCAAGCACGAGAGAAAGGTAGGGGAATAATATTAAAAGATATAATATTATAGGTAACAGAATCATTTTAACTAAGTTTGCCCGCCCCATCCACGAAATATATAGGGAATTCCAATGCTTGAGGTGATCTCATGTCATTGACATCTACCAAAGAATGCAGGGGTAGAGAGAGATGAGAGGAATGAGTCTCGTAATGAGGCAAGATCACCAGGGGGGCATTGATATTAAGAAACTGTGATTTCTGTTAATTAACTGAGAAACGAGAAATCGTGATATAAGATTTCAGTATGTCTAGGAGAGAGGGCAAGGATGTGGAAGGGGAAGACAAAGTCAAAAGGACATCATCAGTAAAACAGGCGATTTTAGATCCCCAACTGAGAGGAGAGTCAGATCTGATCATATTCACAAGAGGCTCCATTGACAGCACGAACAAGATAGAAGACAGGATGCAACCCTGACGGGTACTGTTAGAGATCTCAAAATGATCATTAATGGTAAGGCAAGCGCTAGGGTGAGAATATAAACACATAATGCTATGAAGTCCACTGGCTCTCAAACCAAGGTAATGGAGAAGGCCCTCGTGGTAAGTCCAATCAACCCTGTTGAAGGCCTTCTCCGTATCAATAGAGACCAGGATGGAAGGAATCTTGCGAAGTAAAGCAGTGTGTGAATTCAGACAATAGTCTTGATGGTGTTGTCCTTAGTGTCACTGCGTGGTTCAAACCCCATTTGATTGCTATGAATATAACCAGATAAGCAAGGTTTCAATCGATTAGCGAGTATTTTTGCATACAGTTTAACATCACAATTGAGGAGAGAGATGGGGAGATAACTAGCACATTCCTCCGGATCTTTACTTGGTTTCGGTATTAGGGTTATGTGGTGGAGAGAGACTCCTGCGGAAAAGAGTCACCGGCTCGAACTGCATTCAACGCGTGTAATAAGAATGGGGTTAGAAATGTACGGAATTTCTTATAATATGCTACCGGAAACCCATCTGGGCCTGGGCATTTACATGAAGGAGTGGTTTTCAAAGCAGTAAGGAGTTCACCAGAAGAAAACGGCATTTCCAAGAAATCCAAGACCTCCACTGGCAGTTGTTTAGTGCCGGACTTAAGAAGTCCCTAATGGAAGAACTAGAGGGTGGCGGCCCATTATGTACATCCTTATTCAGATTATAAAGCACCTTACAGAAAGCATGAAAAGCTCCAGCATTCTAGGAAAAGTGACCTGACCTGGGAGTCACGTATCCGAGCAATGTAACTGCCCTGTTCAATACGTATTATACGCGCCAGTAACTTACCACACTTATTACCATGCAGATATCGTGTGTATTTACACCAATGGTAGGAGCGCAAGTGTAAGGAGGAGTAAAGCTGAGAAAGCTCTTTTCTGGTCGATAGAAGTTCAGCCAGCGAAGTAGCATCCAATGTACATTTATGTTCTTCATCCAGACGACGAATATCAGCAAGGAGGGATTGAATATGTTGCATCTGACGCCTCTTTCGGCGTGCACCTAGCTTTATAAATTCACCTCTCAACACCACTTTGTGCGCTTCCCATACCACATGCAGCCGAGTCTCAATTAAGATCAAAGTATTCAGTCAGGTTACAGTCAATCTGCGTACAAACATCTTTATCTCCCAAAAGACGTTCATTCAAAACCCAAGCACGGTCACAGCCCCGAGGCGAATCAATCGCCAAGTCCACCAGGTGGGCCCATGGTCAGACCAGAAAATAGGCTCAATCTCTGCCGAATGTAGCAAATGTGCAAAATATTGCTCCAGAACAGATAGTCAGGCCTAGTGTATATATTATGTCTGTGAGAAAAGAAAGTGTAATTTTTAGTTGAAGGGAAAAGAAGCCTCCAAGCATGCAACAAATGATAATCATGAAGCAAGTTAGTCCAATGGAGCACAACCTGCTGAGTCACAGAGGAAGTGCCAGTAGAACAATCTAAGGATGGATCAGTGGAGATGTTGAAGTCCCCTCCCAAAACCAAGTGACCCAATTTGAAGGTAAAGAGAGACTGGAATGTTTTATTTACAAAACGAATTGTGTGCTTATTGGGAGACGTTATAGTAAAAGGAGCGTTAAACAATAAACCTTTAATAAAGAGATAGCGTCCCACCTGGTCAGTCTGAACATCATGCAGTACCCACGGGAGGCCTCTACGAAGTAATATAGAGCCTCCCTTAGTTTTAGAATTATCCTGACTATAAGAGTGCCAACTAAGAGGAAAATATTTTCTAGAAAAGTAGGGGGCTTGTCACGTTGAAAGTGAGTCTCCTGAGTAAGCACAATGTCAGCACAAAGAGAATGAACTCACTAAGAGCCCTAGATCTCTTTTCAGGGATGTTAAGATCTCCAGCATTGATAGACAGAACTCTTAACTGAAAGTGAGAATCAGCCATGAAGGAAAACTAACAGGTAAGGCATACAGGTAGGTGTGCAGATACCCCAGAGTCCCACCCCCCAAGGGGGCCATATCCACCGCCGGACACACAGAGCAAGGAAGAAATAAAGATAGACAGAAAAGCAGATAAGAGAGGCAGAGGCGAAGAGAAAAGAGGGAGGAGGGAAAGGAGAAGAGAGAGGAGGGAAGGGAAGAAGACAAGTTTTATCAATGGCAAACCTGAATAATCTCAAGGGCCTGGGACCACCACCACACAGAACCGTGAAGAGCAGCAACAGGATTAACATATTAATGTGCAAACAGCAGTAGAAAAAACATGGCATTACACCAATGCAAAGAGAAACCGCACAATGTACTAAAACCGTAGTAAAAAATATACTTGAAACCACAATATTGTAGCAGAAAACTTGAGGGAAAGCCATGGAAAGGAAGGAGCGGAGGGATAGAAGGGCGGGGGAAAGGAAGGGAGAAAGGGAAGAGGGGAATGGGGAAGGAGTGGAGGGATGGAAGGGTGGGGGGCAAGGAAGGGAGAAAGGGAAGAGGGAACTGGGGAAGGAGTGGAGGGATAGAAGGGCAGGGGGGAGACAAAGGGAGAAAGGGAAGAAGGGAATGGGGAACAAGAATAAATCTCACCTTTCCGTCAAAAGCTGAAGTGAGGCAAAATACAAAGCAGTAGACCCACCTCTACCACCATACAGTCAGTGGCCCACATGGGCCGCCAGAGATCCCCCATGCCAAAAAAAAAAAAAAAAAAAAAAAGGAAAAAAGGAAGCAACCTCCAAGAGGCACACAAAGGGAGAAAATCCGTCCGCTCACGCGTCCCACAAACCAATATACTGAATTAGCGTAGTATATCAGAGTAAAAGAAGAGAGACAGAGGTGGCAAGGCCAGAAAGAGGATAATGGAGGAAGCAAAGGAGAACAGACCATGGAAGGGAAACAAAAACAGTTGGGAAGAATTAAAGAGACAGAAGGAGTAGGGCTGCCCAGTAAACGGCCGCACATAGAACAGCGACATATGAACTGGCAACAAGGATTAGGCAACCGTCACCCGAGGCCCTTGATACAGGAACATTGCACACATAGTGTAATTAACATTCAACCCACCCACCTCTCCCAAGTGCACAGGGCAATAGCCATAATGACCCAGGTCACTAATGTTAGTGCAACAAAGGTACACCCAGCAAAAACCCCAACCAAAACACCCCCCAAACCATCAGAACCCCAGAAAGGGAGCACTATACAATGTGTAAGTGGAAGAGACCCAAAACATAACAGGAGAGGGATATCAATCCCTTACATAAGCAAAATCGAAAATAGGGAGTAAAAGCAACAGAATGAATGAGGTAGCAGGAGAGAGAGTGAGAGAATCAGCAAAGGGCAAGAAAAGCAGATCAGAAAAGCTAGAGTGAATGAAGGAGACAGAAAAGCGAGAGTGAATAAAGGAGACAGAAAAGCGAGAGTGAATGAAGGGAGGGGTTTGTGATCAATCCCCTGTGTAGGCCTGTATAAATCTAGGTACAGGACTCACAGAGCTTGCTCACAAATAGAGCGTGCTCTTTACGAAGTGCTCAGTAATAAGTGTACAGTTTGTGAAACACAGCAGTTGGTGAAACAGAGGAGTTAGTGCAACACAGGTAAATTAATTGCTTACATTTTAGGAACTCACATTTGCACCATACATGATGAGCAAGTTTGGAGATCTCACTCAGTGCACATCATGCCATATGTATGCATGCTTGGAACAGCAGTTCCAGGGTCCATACCACTGTAGCATATGTGAGCAAGTGGCCCTTCTAGAAGCTCAGATTGGAGCTCTAGAGAGTCATATTGCAACATTGAGAGACATTGACAACCTTGAGAGAAGTCTCTTGCTAACTGACCAGAGTCTAGCTGGGTCACCTAGCAAAGAGGGAGGAGATCAGCTAGAAGGGAACCAGGCACATAGCTGGGTGACAGTTAGAAGTGATTGCAGTGGGGGAGGGAAGAGGAAGAGGGCAGCCAGTCCTGAGTTTTTCCATCCAAACAAATTTGCTCATTTAAGTGAAGATGTTGGGGAGGCAAACCCAGAAGTGGAATTGCTGGAGAAGACTGTTCTCCCTAACAGCCGGGAGAACAGCTCCTCTAGCACAGAGGGGATCCAGAGGAAAGTGAAGCCTAGGCAGGTTGTGGTGGTAGGGGACTCCATTATTAGGAGAACAGATAGGGTAATCTGTGGCTCTGATCGCGGCAACCGAATGGTTTGCTGTCTCCCGGGTGCCCGGGTTCGGCATGTTGCAGACAGGGTGGACAGATTATTGGGAGGGGCTGGAGAGGATCCAGCTGTCTTGGTGCATATTGGTACCAATGACAAAGTAAGAGGAAGGTGGAGAGTCCTAAAAGGTAATTTTAGGGATTTAGGCAGTAAGATTAGGAACAGGACCTCCAAGGTAGTATTCTCAGAGATACTACCTGTGCCATGCGCTACGCCAGAGAGATAGCGGGAGATTAGGGAGCTCAATGCATGGCTGAAGTCTTGGTGTAAGAAGGAGGGCTTTGGGTTTTTAGAGCACTGGGCTGATTTTGCTTTGGGGTACAATCTCTATAGCAGGGATGGATTGCACCTGAATGCAAGAGGGTCTCAAGTGCTTGGGGAGAGGATTACTAGACGGTTGGAGGAGATTTTAAACTAGGAAGGGGGGGGGAGGGGCCAATAAATACTGGGATAGATAGTATAGAAAGGGAATGCGATGTAGTTAATAACCAGGTGGGAGGATCTGGGGGTGGGGTTAGTACAGATGATAGGGAGAAGCCTATAAGCCACATCAAAATGAAATCACAAATGGAACACAGCAGTGGCATAAATTGTATGCTTGCAAATGCCAGAAGTTTAACTGGTAAAATAGGGGAACTGGAGCTGGTAGCTGAAATTGAAAACTATGACTTGATAGGCATAACAGAAACATGGTGGGATGACACACATGATTGGTCAATCAATTTGGAGGGCTACATGTTATTTAGAAAAGATAGGTCAAGCAAAAGAGGTGGTGGGGTCTGTCTGTATATCAAACCAACATTATTGCCTCAATTGCGGGTAGATATATGTGATGACAGTAGTGAACATGTGGAATCCCTGTGGGTTGAAATAGTCACTGGGGGTAAAACTGCCCAGAAAATATTAGTGGGTATTTGTTATAAACCACCAAACATTGGTGACCTTGAAGAATCACAGCTATTAATGCAAATAGAAAAGGCTTCCCAAATAGGGAGAACTATAATTATGGGGGATTTGAATTAGCCAGAAATAGACTGGAAAAATGGAACAGCTAACTCTGCTAAAAGCAGCAAGTTTCTGAACTTGTTGAATGACAATTTTTTGTCACAACTAGTGCAGACCTCATCCAGAGGGAATGCGTGTCTGGATTTGGTAATAACTGACAATGAAGAACTTATCTCTAACATCCAAGTAAGGGAGCACTTGGGGAATAGTGATCATAACATGGTATCGTTTGAGATTAATTCAAAAAAACAAGTTGATATAGGTTCCACCAAAACACTGAATTTTAAAAAGGCCAACTTTAGCAGGTTTAATTTATCCCTTGGTCTCGTTGACTGGGATAAAATATTTTCAGGAAAAAACACAGAAGGTAAGTGGAATGCCTTCAAAATAACATTGCAAAAATACACATATAAATGTATCCCTGTTGGAAACAAATACAAAAGAAGCAAATTAAAACCAATGTGGCTAACCAGTAAAGTAATTCATGAAATAAATAACAAGAAAGCGGCATTTAAACATTACAAAGCTGAGGGATCAGCAGAGGCATTTGCAGAATACAAAAATGTCAACAAAACCTGTAAAAAGGCTATTAAATTAGCTAGACTGGAGAATGAAAAAAATATTGCTAAGGAGAGCAAAAGCAACCCAAAAAAATTCTTTAAATACATTAATGGCAAAAAATTAAAGTCTGATAATGTTGGGTCCTTGTTATCCGAAACGGGTGAGATGGTCAAAGGGGACAGAGAGAAGGCAGATATTTTAAATAATTTCTTTTCTTCTGTTTTTACCAAGGAAGACCCATTGGACAAGAATCTGCAAACTACTTTTACAGAACAGTCACAGCAAGCATGGGACTGGCTAACACAAGAAAAAGTGTTAAAACAATTGAATGGTGTCAAGGTAGACAAAGCTCCGGAGCCAGATGGTATACACCCACGGGTACTTAAAGAGCTAAGCCAGACCCTGGCCAGACCGATATATCTGATTTTCAGGGATTCTTTTATTTCTGGTATGGTGCCCATGGATTGGCGTAAAGCAGATGTGGTGCCCATATTTAAAAAGGGATCAAAGTCCCAGCCAGGAAATTACAGACCTGTAAGCTTGACATCTGTGGTAGGGAAGCTGTTTGAAAGGTTGCTAAGGGAATATATTCAAGAATTCTGCTGGAACAGGAATATCATTAGCAATAGCCAACATGGCTTTGTGAAAGATAGGTCTTGTCAAACAAACTTGATCGCATTTTATGAAAAAGTAAGTAATAATATAGATGAGGGAGCGGCGGTTGACGTGATCTATTTAGACTTTGCCAAGGCATTTGATACAGTTCCGCACAAGAGGTTACTGTACAAATTGAATGAAATAGGACTAGGGGAAAATGTTTGTGTGTGTATTGGAAATTGGCTGAAAGATAGAATGCAAAGAGTGGTAGTAAATGGCAAGTTCTCCAGTTGGATAAACGTGATAAGTGGAGTGCCTCAGGGATCTGTCCTGGGTCCTCTTCTTTTTAATTTGTTTATTAATGACCTCCCAGAGGGCATAGGAAGCCATGTATCAGTGTTTGCCGATGACACAAAATTAAGTAAGGTAATAAAGTCTGAACTGGATGTGTCTTCATTACAAGAGGATTTGGACAAATTGAGTAACTGGGCAGGCAAATGGCAAATGAGATTCAATATAGACAAGTGTAAAGTTATGTATTTTGGGTATAATAATAAAAATGCAACATATAGTTTAAATGGTGTTTCTCTGGGGAAATCTACTAATGAAAAGGATTTGGGAGTAATGGTAGACAATAGACTTAACAGTAGCATGCAGTGCCAGCTGGCAGCTGCAAAGGCCAATAAGATATTGGCATGTATTAAAAGGGGTATTGACTCAAGGGAGGAAGATATAATTATGCCTCTTTACAGGTCCATGGTAAGACCCCACCTAGAATATGCTGTTCAATTCTGGGCGCCCTTTCTGAAGAAGGACATTATGTAACTAGAGAAAGTGCAGAGGAGGGCTACAAAACTAGTAAGGGGAATGGAAAGTTTTAGTTATGAAGAGAGGCTAGAAAAGTTAAACTTGTACACACTAGAGAAACGGCGTCACACTAGAGAAACGGCGTGTTAGAGGGGATATGATAACACTATATAAATATGTTCAGGGCCCATATAAAGGGCTTTCAAAAGACCTGTTCATTAACAGAACAGTACACAGGACAAGGGGCCACCCGCTTAGACTTGAGGAAAGGAGATTTAGTCTACAACAGCGGAAGGGTTTCTTTACAGTAAGGACAATAAAGGTATGGAATGCACTTCCGGAGGAGGTGGTGCTATCAAATACATTAGATGCCTTTAAAAGGGGCCTGGATACTTATTTAAAAGAGCATAATATAGAGGGCTATGTACGTTAGTATTGGGATTAATATTTAGTTAGGGCTTGTTGATCCAGGGAGAAATCTGATTGCCATTTGAAGTCAGATGTCTTCTTTTGGGTCAGTGATGGTAAACAGGAATAGGAAAAGGGTTGAACTGGATGGGCGCAAGTCTTTTTTCAACCTAAATTATTATATAACTATGTAACTATGTAAGGAGACAGAAAAGGGAGAGTGAAAGAAGGAGACAGAAAAGTGAGAGTGAATGAAGGAGACTGTAACAGTTTTTCAGACAGCAGGTTTGAATAAAACACTGTTTTATTAAAAAAAATAAAGAACAAAGATCACCCTCTATAGGCAACACAGTATATAGCGGTAGATAGGGTACATATGCCTTCACAGGACCAGCATACAGAAGCAAGGATAATACATATACTGTCACAGGACAGGCACAGAATAGCAACTGGTACTCAATGGTTAAATACAAATGAACAGTCAGTCTCTGTTGTGGTGTTTGGCACGCCCAAGGTGTAAAAGAGGCAGCAATAGGTGTTAGATGTCCTTCAGGTGTAGAGAGCTGCTAGGCAGTACAGGAACTGAGGCAGAACGCTGCAGAGTAGTTTCAGCAAATAGCCCCCACGAGCATATACCAGAGACAACTTGTACTGCAGGAGCTTGAGCCAATAGCCCCCACGGGCATAACCACAGAGATGCCTACACTGCCAGAGCTTGCTGATAGCCCCCACGGAAGTAATAATGGAGACCAACCGTACAGTGATAGCTTGAGCCAATAGCCCCCATGGACGTGTAACGAAGACAACTTGCACTGCAAGAGCGTGTGCCAATAGCCCCTACGGGCGTAGCAACGGAGACTGGGTACAGCAAGAGCTTGAGCCGATAGCCCCCACGGGCGTAGTAACGGAAACCACCTGCGCTGCAAGTGCTTGAGCCAATAGCCCCACCGGGCAGTAACAGAGTAACACAGATAAAGCTAGAGCCAATAGCCCCTCCCCTGGGCATGGTAACGAAGATCGACTACTCTGCTTGGTTGACAATATGAGCCACCGTCTAACTAAGGCACACAACGCGGCCGGCTCAGCAGCTGTAGCGGACAACTGCAACGGCTCTGCAAGTGTTAAGAAGGTCAGGTCAGGGAGACAGTAGCACTGCACGAGTTAACAACAGCACAAGGATAGGATATGTAGTTCTGCAAGTACAACCGGAGGCTCAGCGTGTGAAGGTATCGCTCTGCAAGTGCCAAGGAAGACTCAGCTATGGAAGGACAGCTCTGCAAATGTAAAAGGAGACTCAGCTCTGGAGACACGGCTCTGCAGGGGTAAATGGTTGCAGTCTCGATCAGCCCAATCACAAACACAGCAGGAGTCAGAATGTCGCCAGAGCAACATCAGCAGCAGGAAGCCGGAACGGTGGCAAAGGCTGGAGCAGGCCGGTACAGGTCACGGAGCGGGAAGTCAGCCAGGCCGGGTCAGATCACGGAGGAGATTCTCAGACAAGCCAGATCAGTCACAAGCAGGAACGTCAGCCAGGCCGGGTCAGATCACGGAGGAGATTCTCAGACAAGCCAGATCAGTCACGAGCAGGAACGTCAACCAGGCCGGGTCAGATCACGGAGCAGGAACACAGGAGCGTAGTCAGAACAGGCCAAATCGGTACACAGGAAATCAGGAACGCAGGAACACAGTAACAGCAACACTGGCTCTGGAACACCACGAAAGGGCACCTGACAGGTGCCAATGGTCAGGTATAAAAAGGTCACCAGGGGCGGGCCAAACAGACTCAACCAATAGGAGAGCAGCACAGGCGAGAGTGACAGAGGGAGAATCACGGGAACCGTGATAGAGACAGAAAAGCGAGAGTGAATGAAGGAGACAGAAAAGCTAGAGTGAATGAAGGAGACAGAAAAGTGAGATTAAATGAAGGAGACAGAAAAGTGAGAGTAAATGAAGGAGACAGAAAAGGGAGCGCTGTCCAGGGAGTGGCCACCTGCACAACAGAGGAAAATGCCAAATAAACAGATTAGAGTAGCCGATCACTGGAGAGCCTTGCCAGCATAAGTAATATACACAGAAGCCCAAGCATTAAAGTGCAACCAAGATACAAATAACAAAAGCCTCAAATCATACCCCCCAAGGTATGCATATAAGTATTACCACCAGTAGAAAGTGAAAAAGTCACAATTCGTGTCAAGAAGGAGGCAGCAGTCCTTCACATTAGCAGAGTCGGAGGCAATGAGCAAAGGCATGAACATCAGGATGCGCCCTCCGAGGCTTCCTTAGATTCCCCCATATATATATCCACTCCCATGGATTGATGCCTTGTCGTGGTGGGAGTGTTTTCGTGTGTCAATGAAGCCGAGAGCTATGCTATTTGGAGCATATACTCCTGGCAGTGTCAACCAAGGTGGACAGATCAAACCTAAGACACCAGACTAAATCAATCCAGAATCTACAAACCCACACTGGCCCAACATGGGAGAATATGGTCCATTTCATCAGCATGGCTTTACAAGAAAAACAATGGCCCTCATTCCCCAGAGGCTTGTGAGCTACTTCCTATGGCAGTGCGGAGTCCAGCAAAGAGGGAGCTAAGAATTACCGGGTTCTATTAGGCTACCTTTGATCTTTAGACATTGTAACACTTAACATTTGATCTATGAATATGGTTTCACGCTTAGAGGAACTCATACAAGAGCTAAATAACATCAATTGGGACATCACTGGCTTATATGTAAAAAAGATGAAGATTTAGTATATTGGAATATGGACACTGTTTATACTATAAAGGAACCAATGATGGACGATGTGGGGGAATCAGATTCTTGATTAACAAAAGACTGACAGACTCAGTCGTAAATGTAGAAAGTGTTTCCTCTGCTATCAAACAGTCACTTTGTTCTTCAAATCATTCAAGCTTATGCCCCTATAAGTAGCCACAATGATAATGAAGTCAAACTTTAGGATTAATTATTACGCCTCTAAAAACACGACAATTACCATTACAAATTTATAATGGGAGATTTCAGTGCAAGAATTGGTAAGATCCAAAACAGTGAAAAATCAATAGGACCACGGGGAACTGGAAAAAGAGAGAGACGATAGAGGCAACCAGTTCATCAAATTTGCAGAAGAACAAAATTTGTACATGACTGTGACGGAATGGTTGTCACCCTGAGAATGATCCCTGTCTGTTTTCTGTGATCTCCATTGTCTTCACATGTGTTCCCATTCTTGAAAATATTAATGTGCCTCCTGTTATTTTTATTTTGACTTAGAGTTAGCCTGAGGACATGAGAGCAAATATCCTATCAGCGCTGCCAGACAAACTGGCAATAGGGGTGTAGTCTGCATCCAGCACCCACTATGCCTAGCAGTGCAGTGATTTACAGCTTTACAGACTTGCCTGGATGATCCAGTACCTCAAAGTAAAGTGGTCAAACATTGAAAAACAGAGCTCCAAACAACCAGATCCAGAGTGAAAATTCAGAATGTGCTGAACCAGTGTTGGGTGCCACAGAATCCAGGAATGGAAGTAATGTGACACAGAGACCAGAAGGATAATCCAGAGAGACCATTGCACTACTGTCTCAGCCTAAAGGAAAATCCAGTGGTGTATGATCTATTCAGAAGCCAGTTACATTGAGAAGTTTAATGGAAAAGTTAATCCACTCCAAAAGTGATGTTACTTGGAAGGCTTTGCAGGGGTAAATGACACTCCTGTGGGGACAGATTGTGATGGGACTGGTTCTGATTCTTTATGTTGGACTGATTTAGGTGGGATGGTGTTCTGGGATGGTCTCTTAATATTGATGGCAGTAAGCTATTGTGTGTGTGAGGAAAATGAATTGCCACACCAGAAGATCTGCCTATTTGAACTGTTTTGGACCTGCTTTTTCCTGCACCCTAATCAGATATGTCTTGCCCTGGGAAGTATCCTGAATCACTGGACTTTGTTTTGGAACTATCGCCGCTAAAGATACAAATTATATACTTTATACAAAAATGCTTTGTAGGCTTGATGTCTGTATTGATAGAAGTATAGTAAATTAGTTAATATGTGGGGATCTGTCCGTGTGGACTGAACTCTGGAGTCCCCATCCGAAAGGGGGAACAGACTGTGATGGAATGGTTGTCATATAATGGGAGATTTCAGTGCAAGAATTGGTAAGCTCCAAAATGATGAAACAAAATGATCAACAGGACACGAGAGACGATAGAGGCAACCAGTTGATCAAATTTGCAGAACAACAAAATTTGCACATGACTGTGACGGAAAGGTTGTCACCTTGAGAATGAACTCTGTCTGTTTTCTGTGATCTCCATTGTCTTCACATGTATTCCCATTCTTGAAAACATTAATGTCCCCTGTGTGCATGCATTAGAGACTATCGGCCATTTATCAGTATTGAATGGGTTAGTATGTATGTATGTATGTTTGATGTACAGAGGGATGGTGTCATCCAGTCTAGCTAACCAAACAGATAATGCTATGAGATAGCTCATAGTGTTCAGATAAGGGGGTGGAGCAAATCTGTGAGTGGAATGGGTGTCCCTTCCCCCTTACATCAGGCTAAGCAAAATAGACCTTGCAGATGGTACCTGTGACATCAGATCCTGTAGGGGGTGAGTAGAAGGAAGCCAGAGAAGAGAAGGATGTCTAGGAGAAGACAGTAGAGAGATGAGAATGTAGTAGCAGGGGAGAAGGCCTCCCTAGAATTCAGGGAGGACTGGGGCCAGTCTGGCGTTAGACTGCTCCATGTGCTTTCTAGTGGACACCATACGTAATGAGGCACAACCTAAAGAACAAGCAGACTTCAGGAGTGGATTCAGTACAATGGACAATATCCAGACAGTGCAACAGACAGTTCTTTGGTTGATCAGGGCATCGATTATTGTTTGCTTTTTCACAGAGTCAAAGGCCTTTTCATAAAGAACACAACCTTCCATTATGCATAGCCTTCTTTGACTATGAAAAGGCCTTTGACTCAGTGAAAAAGCAATCAATAATCGATGACCTGATCAACCAAGGAATAGATAGAGTTTACATCAATATCCTCCAATTAATATATGAAAATGCAACTGCATCAATACAGATCATCAATGATAAAATCCAGATCAACATAGAAAAAGGGTCCAACAAGGAGACACAATCTCCCCAAAACTATTTTCTGCTTGTTTAGAAGAAATTTTCCTCCCAGTCCGCACGTATGACTGACACAGGGACACTGAATGCCAAAGTCATACAATCACTTCATGTTACACAGAGACGTATGGAGGGGCGAATTCTACAAATAACAAAAAAAGACCGAAAAAGGTGTGTGTGCATTTGTCAGCAAACAAAGATCTATGACGTCAACGGAAGAGTAAAGCTCCTGAAATGGAAATACAGGAGGCAAATATAGTTGTTGATACCTTTATTGGCTAACTAAGCAGATTTAAATGCAAGCTTTCAAGACCTTAGGTCTCTTCCTCAGGCATGTTATACAGATAAATATGAAAACATCTCTCTTAAATACAAGTACACATTGCATTGTTTAGCATGGAAATCAGATAACAGAATGCAGTCCAGATTCAGATATCTTTGATCAGTCAGTGGTAAATTGCACTCTTCCTCTGAGGACTTAGAGGTATTTACGATGCTCTTGTGTCAAAATGCCCAACCGCTCTGTATGTGGGAGAAACTGGACAAGCACTACATAGGAGATTTAATTCCCACAGATCCAGTGTTAATAACAAAAAGACAGAGACACCAGTGGGAGAACATTTTTGCCAAAATGGGCACAGTGTCAGGGACATTAAGTTAACTGTACTGATGGGACGGTTCCGCACTTAGAGGGACAGAAAGGTATGGGAGGTAAAATTAATGTTAAACTTTAATGCAATTTGTAGTGGTTTGAACAGGGATAAATAATTTCTGTCAAAATACAATTTAGTTTATTGACCTTTCCAACAGACCCAAGAGCATCGTAAATACCTCTAAAGCCTCAGAGGAAGAGTGCAATTTACCACTGACTGATCAAAGATATCTGGATCTGGACTGCATTCTGTTATCTGATTTCCATGCTAAACAATGTGATGTGTACTTGTATATAAGAGAGATGTTTTCATATTTATCTGTATAACATGCCTGAGGAAGAGACCTAAGATCTTGAAAGCTTGCATTTAAATCTGCTTAGTTAGCCAATAAAGGTATCAAAAACTATATTTGCCTCCTGTATTTCTACGGCTAACACGGTACCAACTCTCATCTGTTATCGAAATGGAAATAGGCAGACACATGGCAAGAAGACCTGAAGGTAGTTGAACCAAACAAACTTTGGGATGGATTCCACTAAATACTAAACACCCAAGAAAAAGACCAAAGACAAGATGGGTTAATGAGATGAATTATGCTTTCAGAGGAGGCCTTCATTCTGCAGTGGCTGAAGAAGACGATGAGATAGACAGATATATAAATAGGCTTATGCACACATCCATACACACTCAAACACAAACATCAATACACACTCACAGACCCTCACACACCATCCTAATCATTATGTACTTTGGAGGACGATGAGCTGGACTACGATTTCCGGCTGACAGGCGTAATTTCCAGAGTCGTCCAGGATGACATCAGTCAGTTTCAGGGATATGTTGTTAGGGTAGAACGGATAGGAGAGACGACTGATATCTATGTTAGCTGTGGGAACAAATGGAAGACCAATCAATGGGGAATATAGAAGCATTATGGTGGCAATAGAGTCAGACACCCTATGCACTGTGTGTATATATAACAGGTATATACCCTGTGGTCAGTGTGTATGTATATATAACAGGTATATACCCTGTGGTCAGTGTGTATGTATATATAACAGGTGTATATACCCTGTGGTCAGTGTGTATGTATATATAATAGGTATATACCCTGTGGTCTGTGTGTGTGTATAACAGGTATATACCCTGTGGTCAGTGTATATATAACAGATATATATCCTGTGGTCAGTGTGTATGTATATATAACAGATATATACCCTGTGGTCAGTGTGTATATTTATATATATATATAACAGGTATATTCCCTGATGCCAGTGTGTGTATACATAACAGATATATACCCTGTGGTCAGTATGTGTGTATATATAACCGGTATATAACCCTGTGGTCAGTGTGTGTATATATAACAGGTATATACCCTGTGGTCAGTGTGTATATTTATATATATATATATAACAGGTATATTCCCTGATGCCAGTGTGTGTATACATAACAGATATATACCCTGTGGTCAGTATGTGTGTATATATAACCGGTATATAACCCTGTGGTCAGTGTGTGTATATATAACAGGTATATACCCTGTGGTCAGTATGTGTGTATATATAACAGGTATATACCCTGTGGTCAGTATGTGTGTATATATAACAGGTATATACCCTGTGGTCAGTGTATATATATATAACAGGTATATACCTTGTGGTCACTGTGTGTGTATATAACAGGTATATACCCTGTGGTCAGTGTGTGTACATATATATAACAGACATATACCTTGTGGTCAGTGTGTGTGTGTATATAACAGGTATATACCCTGTGGCCAGTGTATGTGTATATACCAGATAAATACCCTGTGGTCAGTATGTGTGTATATATAACCGGTATATAACCCATGGTCATTGTGTGTGTATATATAACAGGCATATGCCCTGTGGTCAGTGTGTGTATATATAACAAGTATATACCCTGTGGTCAGTGTGTGTGTGTGTGTGTGTGTGTGTGTGTGTGTGTGTGTGTGTGTGTGTGTGTGTATATAACAGGTATATTCCCTGATGTCAGTGTGTATATATATAACAGGTATATACCCTGTGGTCAGTGTGTGTGTATATAACAGGTATATACCCTGTGGTCAGTGTGTGTATATATATAACAGGTATATACCCTGTGGTCAGTGTGTGTGTGTGTATATATAACAGGTATATACCCTGTGGTCAGTGTGTGTATATATATAACAGGTATATACCCTGTGGTCAGTGTGTGTGTATATAAAACAGGTATATACCCTGTGGTCAGTGTGTGTGTATATATAACAGGTATATACCATGTGGTCTGTGTGTGTATATTTAACAGATATATACCCTGTGGTCAGTGTGTATATATAACAGGTATATACCCTGTGGTCAGTGTGTGTATATATAACTGGTATATACCCTGTGGTCAGTTTGTGTATATATATAACAGATATATACCCTGTGGTCAGTGTGTGTGTATATATAACAGGTATATACCCTGTGGTCAGTGTGTATGTATATATAACAGGTATATACCCTGTGGTCAGTGTGTATACATAACAGGTATATACCATGTGGTTAGTGTGTGTATATATAACAGGTATATATCCTGTGGTCAGTGTGTGTAGATATAACAGACATTTACTCTGTGGTCAGTGTGTGTATATATAACAGGTATATATTCTGTGGTCAGTGTGTTTATATAACAGATATATACCATGTGGTCAGTGTGTGTGTGTATATAACAGGTATATACCCTGTGGTCAGTGTGTGTGTATAACAGGTATATACCCTGTGGTCAGTGTGTTTATATAGCAGCTATATATCATGTGGCAGATCTTACGTTTGCTTAACTTCTTGCTGTTTATGTATTTCACAAAAACTCCTCCATCTTTCTTCCACAGGTTTTCCGGATCGGATTTATAACACGGCAATATGACATCCTGTCCAATTTCTGACAGAATTGTAACTGTTTCACTGGACACCAGACACAGACCTGAATACAAATAGAAATTATAAGTCACATGTATAAGGATTGGGTCTGAGGTGACAAAGGTTGATCCTCAAGAACCACAAAAAGCCAGGACTAACCCATTGAGGACTGGCCGCGCAAGCGTCCAATCCATGACGTGCCGGGATCGTCATTGGTTCTTAAGGGGTTAAGGGATTTTCCTGATGAAATACAGGTAAGTTAGTCAGTGACTCATTTCACAGTGATTGGTCCAACTTTGGTAAAACAGGTAATTCCTAAAATCCTGTCCTGTTAGTACCTCTTTAGGACTGAATTTGGACACTTCTAATCTATGTAAAAAACAAACCAAAAAAAGTATATATGTAGCATTTGCCAATATTACTGTTAGAGGTATAATATATGAGCAACCTCTGAATTATAGAAAATGTACCAGCGCAGTGTAATAATAATCCTTCCCTATCTATACTTCTGTACCAGCGCAGTGTAATAATAATCATTCCATATCTATACTTCTGTACCAGCGCAGTGTAATAATAATCCTTCCTTATCTATACTTCTGTACCAGCGCAGTGTAATAATAATCCTTCCTTATCTATACTTCTGTACCAGCGCAGTGTAATAATAATCCTTCCTTATCTATACTTCTGTACCAGCGCAGTGTAATAATAATCCTTCCTTATCTATACTTCTGTACCAGCGCAGTGTAATAATAATCCTTCCTTATCTATACTTCTGTACCAGCGCAGTGTAATAATAATCCTTCCATATCTATACTTCTGTACCAGCGCAGTGTAATAATAATCCTTCCATATCTATACTTCTGTACCAGCGCAGTGTAATAATAATCCTTCCATATCTATACTTCTGTACCAGCGCAGTGTAATAATCCTTCCATATCTATACTTCTGTACAGCGCAGTGTAATAATAATCCTTCCTTATCTATACTTCTGTACCAGTGCAGTGTAATAATAATACTTCCTTATTTATACTTCTGTACCAGCGAAGTGTAATAAGAATCCTTCCATATCTATACTTCTGTACCAGCGCAGTGTAATAATAATCCTTCCTTATCTATACATCTGTACCAGCGCAGTTTAATAATAATCCTTCCATATCTATACTTCTATACTAGCGCAGTGTAATAATCCTTCCTTATCTATACTTCTGTACAGCGCAGTGTAATAATAATCCTTCCTTATCTATACTTCTGTACCAGCGCAGTGTAATAATAATCCTTCCTTATCTATACTTTTGTACAGCGCAGTGTAATAATAATCCTTCCTTATCTATACTTCTGTACCAGCGCAGTGTAATAATAATCCATCCATATCTATACTTATATACCAGCGCAGTGTAATAATAATCCTTCCTTATCTATACTTCTGTACCAGCGTAGTGTAATAATAATCCTTCCATATCTATACTTCTGTACCAGCGCAGTGTAGTAATAATCCTTCCTTATCTATACTTCTGTACCAGCGCAGTGTAATAATAATCCTTCCTTCTCTATACTTCTGTACCAGCGCAGTGTAATAATAATCCTTCCTTATCTATAATTCTGTACCAGTGCAGTGTAATAATATCCTTCCATATCTATACTTATATACCAGCGCAGTGTAATAATAATCCTTCCGTATTTATACTTCTGTACCAGCGCAGTGTAATAATAATCCTTCCGTATCTATACTTCTGTACCAGCGCAGTGTAATAATAATCCTTCCTTATCTATACTTCTGTACAGCGCAGTGTAATAATAATCCTTCCTTATCTATACTTCTGTACCAGCGCAGTGTAATAATAATCCTTCCTTATCTATACTTCTGTACAGCGCAGTGTAATAATAATCCTTCCTTATCTATACTTCTGTACCAGCGCAGTGTAATAATAATCCTTCCATATCTATACTTATATACCAGAGCAGTGTAATAATAATCCTTCCTTATCTATACTTCTGTACCAGCGCAGTGTAATAATAATCCTTCCATATCTATACTTCTATACCAGCGCAGTGTAGTAATAATCCTTCCTTATCTATACTTCTGTACCAGCGCAGTGTAATAATAATCCTTCCTTCTCTATACTTCTGTACCAGCGCAGTGTAATAATAATCCTTCCTTATCTATAATTCTGTACCAGTGCAGTGTAATAACAATCCTTCCATATCTATACTTATATACCAGCGCAGTGTAATAACAATCCTTCCTTATCTATACTTCTGTACAGCGCGGTGTAATAATAATCCTTCCTTATCTATACTTCTGTACCAGCGCTGTGTAATAATAATCCTTCCTTATCTATACTTCTGTACCAGCGCTGTGTAATAATAATCCTTCCTTATCTATACTTCTGTACCAGCGCAGTATAGTAATAATAATCCTTCCATATCTATACTTCTGTACCAGAGCAGTGTAATAATAATCCTTCCAAATCTATACTTCTGTACCAGAGCAGTGTAATAATAATCCTTCCATATCTATACTTCTGTACCAGAGCAGTGTAATAATAATCTTTCCTTATGTATACTTCTGTACCAGCGCAGTGTAATAATAATCCTTCCCTATCTATACTTCTGTACCAGCGCAGTATAGTAATAATAATCCTTCCATATCTATACTTCTGTACCAGCACAGTGTAATAATAATCCTTCCTTATCTATACTTCTGTACCAGCGCAGTGTAATAATAATCCTTCCATATCTATACTTCTGTACCAGCGCAGTGTAATAATAATCCTTCCATATCTATACTTCTGTACCAGCGCAGTATAGTAATAATAATCCTTCCATATCTATACTTCTGTACCAGCGCAGTGTAATAATAATCCTTCCTTATCTATACTTCTGTACCAGCGCAGTGTAATAATAATCCTTCCTTATCTATACTTCTGTACTAGCGCAGTGTAATAATAATCCTTCCTTATCTATACTTCTGTACAAGAGCAGTGTAGTAATAATCCTTCCATATCTATACTTCTGTACCAGTGCAGTGTAATAAAAATCCTTCCTTATCTATACATCTGTACTAGCGAATTGTAATAATAATCCTTCCTTATCTATACTTCTGTGCTAGCGCAGTGTAATAATAATCCTTCCATATATATATACATCTATACCAGCGCAGTGTAATAATAATCCTTCCTTATCTATACTTCTGTACCAGAGCAGTGTAAAAATAATCCTTCATTATCTATACTTCTGTACCAGCGCAGTGTAATAATAATCCTTCTTTATCAATACTTCTGTACCAGCGCAGTGTAATAATAATCCTTCCTCATCTATACTTCTGTACCAGACAATGTAATAATAATCCTTCCTTATCTATACTTCTGTACCAGCGCAGTGTAATAATAATCCTTCCGTATCTATACTTCTGTACCAGCGCAGTGTAATAATAATCCTTCATTATCTATACTTCTATACCAGCGCAGTGTAATAATAATCCTTCCTCATCTATACTTCTGTACCAGCGCAGTGTAATAATAATTCTTCCTTATTTATACTTCTGTACCAGCGCAGTGTAATAATAATCCTTCCTTATCTATACTTCTGTACCAGCACAGTGTAATAATAATCCTTCCTTATCTATACTTCTGTACCAGTGCAGTGTAACAATAATCCTTCCGTATCTATACTTCTGTACCAGCGCAGTGTAATAATAATACTTCCTTATCTATACTTCTGTACCAAAGCAGTGTAATAATAATCTTTCCTTATCTATACTTCTGTACCAGCGCAGTGTAATAATAATCCTTCCTTATCTATACTTCTGTACCAGCGCAGTGTAATAATAATCCTTCCTTATCTATACTTCTGTACCAGCGCAGTATAGTAATAATAATCCTTCCATATCTATACTTCTGTACCAGCGCAGTGTAATAATAATCCTTCCATATCTATAATTCTGTACCTGCGCCGTGTAATAATAATCCTTCCTTATCTATACATCTGTACCAGCGCAGTGTAATAATAATCCTTCCATATCTATACTTCTGTACCAGCGCAGTGTAATAATAATCCTTCCTTATCTATACTTCTGTACTAGCGCAGTGTAATAATAATCCTTCCATATATATACATCTATACCAGCGCAGTGTAATAATAATCCTTCCTTATCTATACATCTGTACCAGTGCAGTGTAATAATAATCCTTCCTTATCTATACATTTGTACTAGCGAATTGTAATAATAATCCTTCCTTATCTATACTTCTGTACAGCGCGGTGTAATAATAATCCTTCCTTATCTATACTTCTGTACCAGCGCTGTGTAATAATAATCCTTCCTTATCTATACTTCTGTACCAGAGCTGTGTAATAATAATCCTTCCTTATCTATACTTCTGTACCAGCGCAGTGTAATAATAATCCTTCCCTATCTATACTTCTGTACCAGCGCAGTATAGTAATAATAATCCTTCCATATCTATACTTCTGTACCAGCGCAGTGTAATAATATTCCTTCCATATCTATACTTCTGTACCAGAGCAGTGTAATAATAATCTTTCCTTATGTATACTTCTGTACCAGCGCAGTGTAATAATAATCCTTCCTTATCTATACTTCTGTACCAGAGAAGTGTAATAATAATCCTTCCATATCTATACTTCTGTACCAGAGCAGTGTAATAATAATCTTTCCTTATGTATACTTCTGTACCAGCGCAGTGTAATAATAACCCTTCCTTATCTATACTTCTGTACCAGCGCAGTATAGTAATAATAATCCTTCCATATCTATACTTCTGTACCAGCGCAGTGTAATAATAATCCTTCCTTATCTATACTTCTGTACCAGCGCAGTGTAATAATAATCCTTCCATATCTATACTTCTGTACCAGCGCAGAATAGTAATAATAATCCTTCCATATCTATACTTCTGTACCTGCGCCGTGTAATAATAATCCTTCCTTATCTATACTTCTGTATCAGCGCAGTGTAATAATAATCCTTCCTTATCTATACTTCTGTACTAGCGCAGTGTAATAATAATCCTTCCTTATCTATACTTCTGTACCAGAGCAGTGTAGTAATAATTCTTCCATATCTATACTTCTGTACCAGTGCAGTGTAATAATAATCCTTCCTTATCTATACATCTGTACTAGCGAATTGTAATAATAATCCTTCTTTATCTATACTTCTGTACTAGCGCAGTGTAATAATAATCCTTCCATATATATACATCTATACCAGCGCAGTTTAATAATAATCCTTCCTTATCTATACATCTGTACTAGCGCAGTGTAATAATAATCCTTCCTTATCTATACTTCTGTACTAGTGCAGTGTAATAATAATCCTTCCATATATATATATACATCTATACCAGCGCAGTGTAATAATAATCCTTCCTTATCTATACTTCTGTACCAGCGCAGTGTAATAATAATCCTTCCTTATCTATACATCTGTACCAGCGCAGTGTAATAATAATCCTTCCTTATCTATACTTCTGTACCAGTCAATGTAATAATAATCCTTCCTTATCTATACTTCTGTACCAGCGCAGTGTAATAATAATCCTTCCGTATCTATACTTCTGTACCAGCGCAGTGTAATAATAATCCTTCATTATCTATACTTCTATACCAGCGCAGTGTAATGATAATCCTTCCTCATCTATACTTCTGTACCAGCGCAGTGTAATAATAATTCTTCCTTATCTATACTTCTATACCAGAGCAGTATAATAATAATCCTTCCTTATCTATACTTCTGTACAGCGCAGTGTAATAATAATCCATCCTTATCTATACTTCTGTACCAGCGCAGTGTAATAATAATGCTGCCTTATCTATACTTCTGTACCAGTGCAGTGTAATAATAATCCTTCCGTATCTATACTTCTGTACCAGCGCAGTGTAATAATAATCCTTCCTTATCTATACTTCTGTACCAGAGCAGTGTAATAATAATCTTTCCTTATCTATACTTCTGTTCCAGCGCAGTGTAATAATAATCCTTCCTTATCTATACTTCTGTACCAGCGCAGTGTAATAATAATCCTTCCTTATCTATACTTCTGTACCAGAGCAGAATAGTAATAATAATCCTTCCATATCTATAGTTCTGTACCAGCGCAGTGTAATAATAATCCTTCCTTATCTATACTTCTGTACCAGCGCAGTGTAATAATAATCCTTCCATATCTATACTTCTGTATCTGCGCCGTCTAATAATAATCCTTCCTTATCTATACATCTGTACCAGCGCAGTGTAATAATAATCCTTCCATATCTATACTTCTGTACCAGCGCAGTGTTATAATAATCCTTCCTTATCTATACTTATGTACCAGCGCAGTGTAATAATAATCCTTCCTTATCTATACATCTGTACCAGTGCAGTGTAATAATAATCCTTCCTTATCTATACATCTGTACTAGCGAATTGTAATAATAATCCTTCCTTATCTATACATCTGTACTAGCGCAGTGTAATAATAATCCTTCCTTATCTATACTTCTGTACTAGCGCAGTGTAATAATAATCCTTCCATATATATACATCTATACCAGCGCAGTGTAATAATAATCCTTCCTTATCTATACTTCTGTACCAGCGCAGTGTAAAAATAATCCTTCATTATCTATACTTCTGTACCAGCGCAGTGTAATAATAATCCTTCCTTATCTATACTTCTGTACCAGCGCAGTGTAATAATAATCCTTCCATATCTATACTTCTGTACCAGCGCAGTGTAGTAATAATCCTTCCTTATCTATACTTCTGTACCAGCGCAGTGTAATAATAATCCTTCCTTCTCTATACTTCTGTACCAGCGCAGTGTAATAATAACCCTTCCTTATCTATAATTCTGTACCAGTGCAGTGTAATAATAATCCTTCCATATCTATACTTATATACCAGCGCAGTGTAATAATAATCCTTCCGTATCTATACTTCTGTACCAGCGCAGTGTAATAATTATCCTTCCTTATCTATACTTCTGTACCAGCGCAGTGTAATAATAATCCTTCCTTATCTATACTTCTGTACCAGCGCAGTGTAATAATAATCCTTCCTTATCTATACTTCTGTACAGCGCAGTGTAATAATAATCCTTCCGTATCTATACTTCTGTACCAGCGCAGTGTAATAATAATCCTTCCTTATCTATACTTCTGTACAGCGCAGTGTAATAATAATCCTTCCTTATCTATACTTCTGTACCAGCGCAGTGTAATAATAATCCTTCTTTATCTATACTTCTGTACAGCGCAGTGTAATAATAATCCTTCCTTATCTATACTTCTGTACCAGCGCAGTGTAATAATAATCCTTCCATATCTATACTTATATACCAGCGCAGTGTAATAATAATCCTTCCTTATCTATACTTCTGTACCAGCGCAGTGTAATAATAATCCTTCCATATCTATACTTCTGTACCAGCGCAGTGTAGTAATAATCCTTCCTTATCTATACTTCTGTACCAGCGCAGTATAATAATAATCCTTCCTTCTCTATACTTCTGTACCAGCGCAGTGTAATAATAATGCTGCCTTATCTATACTTCTGTACCAGTGCAGTGTAATAATAATCCTTCCGTATCTATACTTCTGTACCAGCGCAGTGTAATAATAATCCTTCCTTATCTATACTTCTGTACCAGAGCAGTGTAATAATAATCTTTCCTTATCTATACTTCTGTACCAGCGCAGTGTAATAATAATCCTTCCTTATCTATACTTCTGTACCAGAGCAGAATAGTAATAATAATCCTTCCATATCTATACTTCTGTACCAGCGCAGTGTAATAATAATCCTTCCTTATCTATACTTCTGTACCAGCGCAGTGTAATAATAATCCTTCCATATCTATACTTCTGTATCTGCGCCGTCTAATAATAATCCTTCCTTATCTATACATCTGTACCAGCGCAGTGTAATAATAATCCTTCCATATCTATACTTCTGTACCAGCGCAGTGTAATAATAATCCTTCCTTATCTATACTTATGTACCAGTGCAGTGTAATAATAATCCTTCCTTATCTATACATCTGTACTAGCGAATTGTAATAATAATCCTTCTTTATCTATACTTCTGTACTAGCGCAGTGTAATAATAATCCTTCCATATATATACATCTATACCAGAGCAGTGTAATAATAATCCTTCCTTATCTATACTTCTGTACCAGAGCAGTGTAATAATAATCCTTCCTTATCTATACATCTGTACTAGCGCAGTGTAATAATAATCCTTCCTTATCTATACTTCTGTACTAGCGCAGTGTAATAATAATCCTTCCATATATATACACTAGCAACATGGGACGGCGTTGCCCGTCATGTTATGACCATTGGGCGCACGTGTTTGAAATGCAGACACACTGATAAACACAGACATATGCAGCATACAGGCAGACACATACCATACATCCCAAGTGTCCCTCTTTAGGAGGGACAGTCCCTCTTTGAGGGCCGGATCCCTCTGTCCCTCTTTTTAGGAGGTCAGACTGTGTGCAGGGCCGGCTCCACCTATAGGCAAGGTAAGCGCCGGCCTAGGGCGCACACGTACTGGGGGCGCGGGCATGCAGCGGAGAAGAGCTGCGCCCACACACCACGCCGGGAACCACAACACAATCAGGTCTGCGTTGCTACAGCACTCCCTCATTGGGTTGGATCTTTAGTAATGCAGAGCGCGCTGGGAGTCATGATCTCCCGCCGCGCTCTGCATTACTGAAGAGAAGACTGCGCGGGAGATACAGGTATGTGATGGGGGGCAAGTTGGAGCTGAGGGGGCATAGTGGAGCTGAGGGGGCAAGTTGGAGCAGATGTGGGGCAAAGTGGAGATGATGGGGGCAAGTTGGAGCTGTTAGGGGAAAGCTGGTGCTGAGGGGGCATAGTGGAGCTGGTGGGGGCAAGTTGGAGATGATGGGGGCAAGTTGGAGCTGATGAGGGTCAAAGTGGAGCTGATGAGGGTCAAAGTGGAGCTGAGGGGGGGCAAGTTGGAGCTGAGGGGGGGCAAGTTGGAGCTGAGGGGGGGCAAGTGGAGCTGAGGGGGGGCAAAGTGGAGCTGGTGGGGCAAGTTGGAGCGGATGGGGGGGCAAGTTGGAGCGGATGGGGGCAAGTTGGAGCTGCTGGGGGCATAGTGGAGCTGATAGTGGAAAGTTGGAGCTGAGAGGGCATAGTGGAGCTGGTGGGGGCAAGTTGGAGCGGATGGGGGCAAGTTGGAGTGGATGGGGGCAAGTTGGAGTGGATGGGGGGCAAAGTGGAGCTGATGGGGGTAAGTTGGAGAGGATGGGGGGCAAAGTGGAGCTGATGGGGGTAAGTTGGAGCTGAGGGGGTAAAGTGAAGCTGAGGGGGCAAAATGGAGCTGGTGGGGGCACGTTGGAGCTGATGGGGGCAAGTTGGAGTTGATAGGGGCAAAGTGGAGCTGGTGGGCCAAAGTGAAGCTGATAAGGGGCAAGTTGGAGCTGGTGGGGGGCATCTCTTACAGGCATCTCCAGAACAGGGGCAGAGTGGCTCAGGGGGCAGAGAGAGGACAATCATGAAAAGAGGTTGGGTATAAGTAGGCAGGGTATAAAGGGGTGGGACACAAGGGGCGGAGCGAAATGGGTGGCAAAATTAGGTTTTGCCTAGGGTGGCAAAAATCCTTGCACCAGCCCTGACTGTGTGGTGTGTATTACTTTGCTCTACAGCAATAAAGCAATAAACTTCAGTATATGTGTGTATACATTAGTCTGTGCAAATAAAATACTTTGGTCTTGAACTAAATCATTTATTCAGTTACATAAATAGCCAGTAATAGGTCATGAAATAACCTAAAAATTCTTACTAATGCCCCGCCCACCAGCCACACCCCCAATAATATTACCTAAAACTAACGTGTCCCTCTTTGGCCCTGTGAAATGTTGGGAGGTATGCACATACACACAGTGAGCGGCAGAAACATGCAAAAGACATGTACACACAGACACACTGGAGATGCACACATGGACACACATATGTAACAGAGATGTACACACACAGACACGCAACATATATGAGCAGAAACACATGTGCTCATGAGTTGTGTACCCCTCTGGCACTCAAAGGGTTAAGGTATAGAGAGGCATGTCAGAGTTAAATAGCAGTGGGAAGTGTGTTCATACCTGGGAACACTGACTTGTGAAGTCCCTAGAGGGGACTGATGTGGTGCTGATGTGGAGAGACAAATGGGGCAATCTGGGTTAAAAGTGGGTGGGGCTTAATCGCGAGTAGGGGGCGGGGCTTAACATAAATGTGAAAAAGTGTTAGTAATAGGCTGGGGAAGGAGGAGAAGTGGGAGGGGAATGCAAGTTTACAGTGTGAGGGGTTTGAACACACTCCATGAGGGGTAAAACTTGATACAGAACCCTGTGGCAGTCAGTGGGTTAAGTGTGAATCTGATGGCTGTCTGTCCTGTGTCTTGCATGGCAAATGGTGACAGTGAAGAAGTAATTCAGCAATGAGGGCCTACCTTAACCCTTTGAGTGCCATTTTGTTCCCCTGCTGATGCAGCACCGTTCAGTGGCTTTACTACAGGTGCTGCTGAGGCCACTGGGAGTCAAGGTGAGTGACTGTGTGTCAGCCATCTTTCTTTCTGGCTTTGTGTGTGTGTATGGGTGTTTGGTGTTGTGTGAGTGAGGCATGTATGTGTTATACCTGGGATTTTTACTTGTGGAGTCCCTCATGTGGTGCTGATGTGGAGAGAGCAATGGGGCAATATGGGTTAAAAGGGGGCGGGGCTTAATCGCGAGTAGGGGGAGGGGCTTAACATAAATATGGAAAAGTGTTAGTAATAGGCTGGGGAAGGAGGAGAAGTGTGAGAGAAATGCAAGTTTACAGTGTGAGGAGTTTGAACACACTCCCTGAGGGGTAAAACTTGATATACAACCCTGTGGCAGTCAGTGGGTTAAGTGTGAATCTGATGGCTGTCTGCCCTGTGTCTTGCATGGCAAATGATGACAGTGAAGAAATAAATGAGGACCTAACTTAACCCTTTGAGTGCAATTTTGTTCCTCTGGTGCTGCACTACAGGTCCTGCTGAGGCCTCTGGGAGTCAGGGTGAGTGACTGTGTGTGTGTGTGTCAGCCATATGTATTTCTGGCTTTGTGTGTGTATGTGGTGCTGTGTGTGTGAGTGGGGGCATGTCTGCTTGGTGCTGTGTGAGTGGGGCATGTGTGTGTGTTTGTGTGGTGCTGTGTGAGTGGGGCATGTGTGTGTGTTTGTGTGGTGCTGTGTGAGTGGGGCATGTGTGTGTGGTGGTCTGTGTGTGTGAGTGGGGCATGTGTGTGTGTTTGTGTGGTGCTGTGTGAGTGGGGCATGTGTGGTGGTCTGTGTGTGTGAGTGGGGCATGTGTGTGTGTTTGTGTGGTGCTGTGTGAGTGGGGCATGTGTGTGTGTTTGTGTGGTGCTGTGTGAGTGGGGCATGTGTGTTTGTCTGTGGTGTAGGAGCAAGTGGCGGCCATATTGTTTTTTTCTGACTTTGATAGTGGTGGGTGGGCTGCATAGTGGGGGCGGGCCAACTCCCTGCATGATTGAATCACCCAATGGGAACAGTAACTCCTCCTTAATACCACCCCTGGGTGTGTTTTGGCAGGCACAAAGTCTTCTTTTATATATATAGATCTATACCAGCGCAGTGTAATAATAATCCTTCCTTATCTATACTTCTGTACCAGCGCAGTGTAATAATAATCCTTCCTTATCTATACTTCTGTACCAGCGCAGTGTAATAATAATCCTTCCATATCTATACTTCTGTACCAGCGCAGTGTAGTAATAATCCTTCCTTATCTATACTTCTGTACCAGCGCAGTGTAATAATAATCCTTCCTTCTCTATACTTCTGTACCAGCGCAGTGTAATAATAATCCTTCTTTATCAATACTTCTGTACCAGCGCAGTGTAATAATAATCCTTCCTCATCTATACTTCTGTACCAGACAATGTAATAATAATCCTTCCTTATCTATACTTCTGTACCAGCACAGTGTAATAATAATCCTTCCTTATCTATACTTCTGTACCAGCGCAGTGTAATAATAATCCTTCCTTATCTATACTTCTGTACCAGCACAGTGTAATAATAATTCTTCTTTATCTATACTTCTGTACCAGCGCAGTGTAATAATAATCCTTCCTTATCTATACTTCTGTACAGCGCTGTGTAATAATAATCCTTCCTTATCTATACTTCTGTACCAGCGCAGTGTAATAATAATCCTTCCATATCTATACTTATATACCAGCGCAGTGTAATAATAATCCTTCCATATCTATACTTCTGTACCAGCGCAGTGTAGTAATAATCCTTCCTTATCTATACTTCTGTACCAGCGCAGTGTAATAATAATCCTTCCTTCTCTATACTTCTGTACCAGCGCAGTGTAATAATAATCCTTCCTTATCTATAATTCTGTACCAGTGCAGTGTAATAATAATCCTTCCAAATCTATACTTATATACCAGCGCAGTGTAATAATAATCCTTCCGTATCTATACTTCTGTACCAACGCAGTATAATAATAATCCTTCCTTATCTATACTTCTGTACCAGCGCAGTGTAATAATCCTTCCTTATCTATACTTCTGTACAGCGCAGTGTAATAATAATCCTTCCTTATCTATACTTCTATACCAGCGCTGTGTAATAATAATCCTTCCTTATCTATACTTCTGTACCAGCGCTGTGTAATAATAATCCTTCCTTATCTATACTTCTGTACCAGCGCAGTGTAATAATAATCCTTCCTTATCTATACTTCTGTACCAGCGCAGTATAGTAATAATAATCCTTCCATATCTATACTTCTGTACCAGCGCAGTGTAATAATAATCCTTCCATATCTATACTTCTGTACCAGAGCAGTGTAATAATAATCTTTCCTTATGTATACTTCTGTACCAGCGCAGTGTAATAATAATCCTTCCTTATCTATACTTCTATACCAGCGCAGTATAGTAATAATAATCCTTCCATATCTATACTTCTGTACCAGAGCAGTGTAATAATAATCCTTCCAAATCTATACTTCTGTACCAGAGCAGTGTAATAATAATCCTTCCATATCTATACTTCTGTACCAGAGCAGTGTAATAATAATCTTTCCTTATGTATACTTCTGTACCAGCGCAGTGTAATAATAATCCTTCCTTATCTATACTTCTGTACCAGCGCAGTATAGTAATAATAATCCTTCCATATCTATACTTCTGTACCAGCACAGTGTAATAATAATCCTTCCTTATCTATACTTCTGTACCAGCGCAGTGTAATAATAATCCTTCCATATCTATACTTCTGTACCAGCGCAGTATAGTAATAATAATCCTTCCATATCTATACTTCTGTACCAGCGCAGTGTAATAATAATCCTTCCATATCTATAATTCTGTACCAGCGCAGTGTAATAATAATCCTTCCTTATCTATACTTCTGTACCAGCGCAGTGTAATAATAATCCTTCCTTATCTATACTTCTGTACTAGCGCAGTGTAATAATAATCCGTCCTTATCTATACTTCTCTACAAGAGCAGTGTAGTAATAATCCTTCCATATCTATACTTCTGTACCAGTGCAGTGTAATAATAATCCTTCCTTATCTATACTTCTGTACTAGCGCAGTGTAATAATAATCCTTCCATATATATACATCTATACCAGCGCAGTGTAATAATAATCCTTCCTTATCTATACTTCTGTACCAGCGCAGTGTAATAATAATCCTTCCTTATCTATACTTCTGTACTAGGGCAGTGTAATAATAATCCTTCCATATATATACATCTATACCAGCGCAGTGTAATAATAATCCTTCCTTATCTATACATCTGTACTAGCGCAGTGTAATAATAATCCTTCCTTATCTATACTTCTGTACTAGCGCAGTGTAATAATAATCCTTCCATATATATATACATCTATACCAGCGCAGTGTAAAAATAATCCTTCATTATCTATACTTCTATACCAGCGCAGTGTAATAATAATCCTTCTTTATCAATACTTCTGTACCAGCGCAGTGTAATAATAATCCTTCCTCATCTATACTTCTGTACCAGACAATGTAATAATAATCCTTCCTTATCTATACTTCTGTACCAGCACAGTGTAATAATAATCCTTCCTTATCTATACTTCTGTACCAGCGCAGTGTAATAATAATCCTTCCATATCTATACTTCTGTACCAGTGCAGTGTAATAATAATCCTTCCTTATCTATACATCTGTACTAGCGAATTGTAATAATAATCCTTCCTTATCTATACTTCTGTACTAGCGCAGTGTAATAATAATCCTTCCATATATATACATCTATACCAGCGCAGTGTAATAATAATCCTTCCTTATCTATACTTCTGTACCAGCGCAGTGTAATAATAATCCTTCCTTATCTATACTTCTATACTAGCGCAGTGTAATAATAATCCTTCCATATATATATACACATCTATACCAGCGCAGTGTAAAAATAATCCTTCATTATCTATACTTCTGTACCAGCGCAGTGTAATAATAATCCTTCTTTATCAATACTTCTGTACCAGCGCAGTGTAATAATAATCCTTCCTCATCTATACTTCTGTACCAGACAATGTAATAATAATCCTTCCTTATCTATACTTCTGTACCAGCGCAGTGTAATAATAATCCTTCTGTATCTATACATCTATACCAGCGCAGTGTAATAATAATCCTTCCTTATCTATACATCTGTACTAGCGAATTGTAATAATAATCCTTCCTTATCTATACTTCTGTACTAGCGCAGTGTAATAATAATCCTTCCATATATATACATCTATACCAGCGCAGTGTAATAATAATCCTTCCTTATCTATACTTCTGTAGCAGAGCAGTGTAATAATAATCCTTCCTTATCTATACATCTGTACTAGCGCAGTGTAATAATAATCCTTCCTTATCTATACTTCTGTACAGCGCGGTGTAATAATAATCCTTCCTTATCTATACTTCTGTACCAGCGCTGTGTAATAATAATCCTTCCTTATCTATACTTCTGTACCAGCGCAGTGTAATAATAATCCTTCCCTATCTATACTTCTGTACCAGCGCAGTGTAATAATAATCCTTCCATATCTATACTTCTGTACCAGAGCAGTGTAATAATAATCTTTCCTTATGTATACTTCTGTACCAGCGCAGTGTAATAATAATCCTTCCTTATCTATACTTCTGTACCAGCGCATTATAGTAATAATAATCCTTCCATATCTATACTTCTGTACCAGAGCAGTGTAATAATAATCCTTCCATATCTATACTTCTGTACCAGAGCAGTGTAATAATAATCCTTCCATATCTATACTTCTGTACCAGAGCAGTGTAATAATAATCCTTCCATATCTATACTTCTGTACCAGCGCAGTGTAATAATAATCCTTCCATATCTATACTTCTGTACCAGCGCAGTATATTAATAATAATCCTTCCATATCTATACTTCTGTACCTGCGCCGTGTAATAATAATCCTTCCTTATCTATACATCTGTACCAGCGCAGTGTAATAATAATCCTTCCATATCTATACTTCTGTACCTGCGCAGTGTAATAATAATCCTTCCTTATCTATACTTCTGTACCAGCGCAGTGTAATAATAATCCTTCCTTATCTATACTTCTGTACCAGAGCAGTGTAGTAATAATCCTTCCATATCTATACTTCTGTACCAGTGCAGTGTAATAATAATCCTTCCTTATCTATACATCTGTACTAGCGAATTGTAATAATAATACTTCCTTATCTATACTTCTGTACTAGCGCAGTGTAATAATAATCCTTCCATATATATACATCTATACCAGCGCAGTGTAATAATAATCCTTCCTTATCTATACTTCTGTACCAGCGCAGTGTAATAATAATCCTTCCTTATCTATACATCTGTACTAGCGAATTGTAATAATAATCCTTCCTTATCTATACTTCTGTACTAGTGCAGTGTAATAATAATCCTTCCATATATATACATCTATACCAGCGCAGTGTAATAATAATCCTTCCTTATCTATACTTCTGTACCAGCGCAGTGTAATAATAATCCTTCCTTATCTATACTTCTGTACTAGTGCAGTGTAATAATAATCCTTCCATATATATACATCTATACCAGCGCAGTGTAATAATAATCCTTCCTTATCTATACATCTGTACTAGCGCAGTGTAATAATAATCCTTCCTTATCTATACTTCTGTACTAGCGCAGTGTAATAATAATGCTTCCATATATATATACATCTATACCAGCGCAGTGTAAAAATAATCCTTCATTATCTATACTTCTGTACCAGCGCAGTGTAATAATAATCCTTCTTTATCAATACTTCTGTACCAGCGCAGTGTAATAATAATCCTTCCTCATCTATACTTCTGTACCAGACAATGTAATAATAATCCTTCCTTATCTATACTTCTGTACCAGCGCAGTGTAATAATAATCCTTCCGTATCTATACATCTATACCAGCGCAGTGTAATAATAATCCTTCCTTATCTATACATCTGTACCAGTGCAGTGTAATAATAATCCTTCCTTATCTATACATCTGTACTAGCGAATTGTAATAATAATCCTTCCTTATCTATACTTCTGTACTAGCGCAGTGTAATAATAATCCTTCCATATATATACATCTATACCAGCGCAGTGTAATAATAATCCTTCCTTATCTATACTTCTGTACCAGAGCAGTGTAATAATAATCCTTCCTTATCTATACAGCTGTACTAGCGCAGTGTAATAATAATCCTTCCTTATCTATACTTCTGTACAGCGCGGTGTAATAATAATCCTTCCTTATCTATACTTCTGTATCAGCGCTGTGTAATAATAATCCTTCCTTATCTATACTTCTGTACCAGAGCTGTGTAATAATAATCCTTCCTTATCTATACTTCTGTACCAGCGCAGTGTAATAATAATCCTTCCCTATCTATACTTCTGTACCAGTGCAGTATAGTAATAATAATCCTTCCATATCTATACTTCTGTACCAGCGCAGTGTAATAATAATCCTTCCATATCTATACTTCTGTACCAGAGCAGTGTAATAATAATCTTTCCTTATGTATACTTCTGTACCAGCGCAGTGTAATAATAATCCTTCCATATCTATACTTCTGTACCAGCGCAGTATAGTAATAATAATCCTTCCATATCTATACTTCTGTACCAGCGCAGTGTAATAATAATCCTTCCTTATCTATACTTCTGTACCAGCGCAGTGTAATAATAATCCTTCCTTATCTATACTTCTGTACTAGGGCAGTGTAATAATAATCCTTCCTTATCTATACTTCTGTACCAGAGCAGTGTAGTAATAATCCTTCCATATCTATACTTCTGTACCAGTGCAGTGTAATAATAATCCTTCCTTATCTATACATCTGTACTAGCGAATTGTAATAATAATCCTTCCTTATCTATACTTCTGTACTAGCGCAGTGTAATAATAATCCTTCCATATATATACATCTATACCAGCGCAGTGTAATAATAATCCTTCCTTATCTATACATCTGTACCAGCGCAGTGTAATAATAATCCTTTCTTATCTATACTTCTGTACTAGCGCAGTGTAATAATAATCCTTCCATATATATACATCTATACCAGCGCAGTGTAATAATAATCCTTCCTTATCTATACTTCTGTACCAGAGCAGTGTAATAATAATCCTTCTTTATCTATACTTCTGTACCAGCGCAGTGTAATAATAATCCTTCCTTATCTATACTTCTGTACCAGACAATGTAATAATAATCCTTCCGTATCTATACTTCTGTACCAGCGCAGTGTAATAATAATCCTTCATTATCTATACTTCAATACCAGCGCAGTGTAATGATAATCCTTCCTCATCTATACTTCTGTACTAGCGCAGTGTAATAATAATCCTTCCTTATCTATACTTCTGTACAAGAGCAGTGTAGTAATAATCCTTCCATATCTATACTTCTGTACCAGTGCAGTGTAATAATAATCCTTCCTTATCTATACTTCTGTACTAGCGCAGTGTAATAATAATCCTTCCATATATATACATCTATACCAGCGCAGTGTAATAATAATCCTTCCTTATCTATACATCTGTACTAGCGCAGTGTAATAATAATCCTTCCTTATCTATACTTCTGTACTAGCGCAGTGTAATAATAATCCTTCCATATATATATACATCTATACCAGCGCAGTGTAAAAATAATCCTTCATTATCTATACTTCTATACCAGCGCAGTGTAATAATAATCCTTCTTTATCAATACTTCTGTACCAGCGCAGTGTAATAATAATCCTTCCTCATCTATACTTCTGTACCAGACAATGTAATAATAATCCTTCCTTATCTATACTTCTGTACCAGCACAGTGTAATAATAATCCTTCCTTATCTATACTTCTGTACCAGTGCAGTGTAATAATAATCCTTCCATATCTATACTTCTGTACCAGTGCAGTGTAATAATAATCCTTCCTTATCTATACATCTGTACTAGCGAATTGTAATAATAATCCTTCCTTATCTATACTTCTGTACTAGCGCAGTGTAATAATAATCCTTCCATATATATACATCTATACCAGCGCAGTGTAATAATAATCCTTCCTTATCTATACTTCTGTACCAGCGCAGTGTAATAATAATCCTTCCTTATCTATACTTCTATACTAGCGCAGTGTAATAATAATCCTTCCATATATATATACACATCTATACCAGCGCAGTGTAAAAATAATCCTTCATTATCTATACTTCTGTACCAGCGCAGTGTAATAATAATCCTTCTTTATCAATACTTCTGTACCAGCGCAGTGTAATAATAATCCTTCCTCATCTATACTTCTGTACCAGACAATGTAATAATAATCCTTCCTTATCTATACTTCTGTACCAGCGCAGTGTAATAATAATCCTTCTGTATCTATACATCTATACCAGCGCAGTGTAATAATAATCCTTCCTTATCTATACATCTGTACTAGCGAATTGTAATAATAATCCTTCCTTATCTATACTTCTGTACTAGCGCAGTGTAATAATAATCCTTCCATATATATACATCTATACCAGCGCAGTGTAATAATAATCCTTCCTTATCTATACATCTGTACTAGCGCAGTGTAATAATAATCCTTCCTTATCTATACATCTGTACTAGCGCAGTGTAATAATAATCCTTCCTTATCTATACTTCTGTACAGCGCGGTGTAATAATAATCCTTCCTTATCTATACTTCTGTACCAGCGCTGTGTAATAATAATCCTTCCTTATCTATACTTCTGTACCAGAGCTGTGTAATAATAATCCTTCCTTATCTATACTTCTGTACCAGCGCAGTGTAATAATAATCCTTCCCTATCTATACTTCTGTACCAGTGCAGTATAGTAATAATAATCCTTCGATATCTATACTTCTGTACCAGCGCAGTGTAATAATAATCCTTCCATATCTATACTTCTGTACCAGAGCAGTGTAATAATAATCTTTCCTTATGTATACTTCTGTACCAGCGCAGTGTAATAATAATCCTTCCTTATCTATACTTCTGTACCAGCGCATTATAGTAATAATAATCCTTCCATATCTATACTTCTGTACCAGAGCAGTGTAATAATAATCCTTCCATATCTATACTTCTGTACCAGAGCAGTCTAATATTAATCTTTCCTTATGTATACTTCTGTACCAGCGCAGTGTAATAATAACCCTTCCTTATCTATACTTCTGTACCAGCGCAGTATAGTAATAATAATCCTTCCATATCTATACTTCTGTACCAGCGCAGTGTAATAATAATCCTTCCTTATCTATACTTCTGTACCAGCGCAGTGTAATAATAATCCTTCCATATCTATACTTCTGTACCAGCGCAGTATATTAATAATAATCCTTCCATATCTATACTTCTGTACCTGCGCCGTGTAATAATAATCCTTCCTTATCTATACATCTGTACTAGCGAATTGTAATAATAATCCTTCCTTATCTATACTTCTGTACTAGCGCAGTGTAATAATAATCCTTCCATATATATACATCTATACCAGCGCAGTGTAATAATAATCCTTCCTTATCTATACTTCTGTACCAGCGCAGTGTAATAATAATCCTTCCTTATCTATACATCTGTACTAGCGAATTGTAATAATAATCCTTCCTTATCTATACTTCTGTACTAGTGCAGTGTAATAATAATCCTTCCATATATATACATCTATACCAGCGCAGTGTAATAATAATCCTTCCTTATCTATACTTCTGTACCAGCGCAGTGTAATAATAATCCTTCCTTATCTATACTTCTGTACTAGTGCAGTGTAATAATAATCCTTCCATATATATACATCTATACCAGCGCAGTGTAATAATAATCCTTCCTTATCTATACATCTGTACTAGCGCAGTGTAATAATAATCCTTCCTTATCTATACTTCTGTACTAGCGCAGTGTAATAATAATGCTTCCACATATATATACATCTATACCAGCGCAGTGTAAAAATAATCCTTCATTATCTATACTTCTGTACCAGCGCAGTGTAATAATAATCCTTCTTTATCAATACTTCTGTACCAGCGCAGTGTAATAATAATCCTTCCTCATCTATACTTCTGTACCAGACAATGTAATAATAATCCTTCCTTATCTATACTTCTGTACCAGCGCAGTGTAATAATAATCCTTCCGTATCTATACATCTATACCAGCGCAGTGTAATAATAATCCTTCCTTATCTATACATCTGTACCAGTGCAGTGTAATAATAATCCTTCCTTATCTATACATCTGTACTAGCGAATTGTAATAATAATCCTTCCTTATCTATACTTCTGTACTAGCGCAGTGTAATAATAATCCTTCCATATATATACATCTATACCAGCGCAGTGTAATAATCCTTCCTTATCTATACTTCTGTACCAGAGCAGTGTAATAATAATCCTTCCTTATCTATACATCTGTACTAGCGCAGTGTAATAATAATCCTTCCTTATCTATACTTCTGTACAGCGCGGTGTAATAATAATCCTTCCTTATCTATACTTCTGTACCAGCGCTGTGTAATAATAATCCTTCCTTATCTATACTTCTGTACCAGAGCTGTGTAATAATAATCCTTCCTTATCTATACTTCTGTACCAGCGCAGTGTAATAATAATCCTTCCCTATCTATACTTCTGTACCAGTGCAGTATAGTAATAATAATCCTTCCATATCTATACTTCTGTACCAGCGCAGTGTAATAATAATCCTTCCATATCTATACTTCTGTACCAGAGCAGTGTAATAATAATCTTTCCTTATGTATACTTCTGTACCAGCGCAGTGTAATAATAACCCTTCCTTATCTATACTTCTGTACCAGCGCAGTATAGTAATAATAATCCTTCCATATCTATACTTCTGTACCAGCGCAGTGTAATAATAATCCTTCCTTATCTATACTTCTGTACCAGCGCAGTGTAATAATAATCCTTCCATATCTATACTTCTGTACCAGCGCAGTATAGTAATAATAATCCTTCCATATCTATACTTCTGTACCAGCGCAGTGTAATAATAATCCTTCCTTATCTATACTTCTGTACCAGCGCAGTGTAATAATAATCCTTCCTTATCTATACTTCTGTACTAGGGCAGTGTAATAATAATCCTTCCTTATCTATACTTCTGTACCAGAGCAGTGTAGTAATAATCCTTCCATATCTATACTTCTGTACCAGTGCAGTGTAATAATAATCCTTCCTTATCTATACATCTGTACTAGCGAATTGTAATAATAATCCTTCCTTATCTATACTTCTGTACTAGCGCAGTGTAATAATAATCCTTCCATATATATACATCTATACCAGCGCAGTGTAATAATAATCCTTCCTTATCTATACTTCTGTACCAGCGCAGTGTAATAATAATCCTTTCTTATCTATACTTCTGTACTAGCGCAGTGTAATAATAATCCTTCCATATATATACATCTATACCAGCGCAGTGTAATAATAATCCTTCCTTATCTATACTTCTGTACCAGAGCAGTGTAATAATAATCCTTCTTTATCTATACTTCTGTACCAGCGCAGTGTAATAATAATCCTTCCTTATCTATACTTCTGTACCAGACAATGTAATAATAATCCTTCCGTATCTATACTTCTGTACCAGCGCAGTGTAATAATAATCCTTCATTATCTATACTTCAATACCAGCGCAGTGTAATGATAATCCTTCCTCATCTATACTTCAATACCAGCGCAGTGTAATAATAATTCTTCCTTATCTATACTTCTATACCAGAGCAGTATAATAATAATCCTTCCTTATCTATACTTCTGTACAGCGCAGTGTAATAATAATCCTTCCATATCTATACTTCTGTACCAGCGCAGTGTAATAATAATGCTGCCTTATCTATACTTCTGTACCAGTGCAGTGTAATAATAATCCTTCCGTATCTATACTTCTGTACCAGCGCAGTGTAATAATAATCCTTCCTTATCTATACTTCTGTACCAGAGCAGTGTAATAATAATCCTTCCTTATCTATACTTCTGTACCAGCGCAGTGTAATAATAATCCTTCCTTATCTATACTTCTGTACCAGAGAAGAATAGTAATAATAATCCTTCCATATCTATACTTCTGTACCAGCGAAGTGTAATAATAATCCTTCCTTATCTATACTTCTGTACCAGTGCAGTGTAATAATAATCCTTCCATATATATACATCTATACCAGCGCAGTGTAATAATAATCCTTCCTTATCTATACTTCTGTACCAGAGCAGTGTAATAATAATCCTTCCTTATCTATACATCTGTACTAGCGCAGTGTAATAATAATCCTTCCATATATATACATCTATACCAGCGCAGTGTAATAATAATCCTTCCTTATCTATACATCTGTACCAGTGCAGTGTAATAATAATCCTTCCTTATCTATACATCTGTACTAGCGAATTGTAATAATAATCCTTCCTTATCTATACTTCTGTACTAGCGCAGTGTAATAATAATCCTTCCATATATATACATCTATACCAGCGCAGAATAATAATAATCCTTATCTATACTTCTGTACCAGAGCAGTGTAATAATAATCCTTCCTTATCTATACATCTGTACTAGCGCAGTGCTATAATAATCCTTCCTTATCTATACTTCTGTACTAGCGCAGTGTAATAATAATCCTTCCATATATATACATCTATACCAGCGCAGTGTAATAATAATCCTTCCTTATCTATACTTCTGTACCAGCGCAGTGTAAAAATAATCCTTCATTATCTATACTTCTGTACCAGCGCAGTGTAATAATAATCCTTCCTTATCTATACTTCTGTACCAGCGCAGTGTAATAATAATCCTTCCATATCTATACTTCTGTACCAGCGCAGTGTAGTAATAATCCTTCCTTATCTGTACTTCTGTACCAGCGCAGTGTAATAATAATCCTTCCTTCTCTATACTTCTGTACCAGCGCAGTGTAATAATAATCCTTCCTTATCTATAATTCTGTACCAGTGCAGTGTAATAATAATCCTTCCATATCTATACTTATATACCAGCGCAGTGTAATAATAATCCTTCCATATATATATACATCTATACCAGCGCAGTGTAAAAATAATCCTTCATTATCTATAATTCTGTACCAGCGCAGTGTAATAATAATCCTTCTTTATCAATACTTCTGTACCAGCGCAGTGTAATAATAATCCTTCCTCATCTATACTTCTGTACCAGACAATGTAATAATAATCCTTCCTTATCTATATTTCTGTACCAGCGCAGTGTAATAATAATTCTTCCGTATCTATACTTCTGTACCAGCGCAGTGTAATAATAATCCTTCATTATCTATACTTCTATACCAGCGCAGTGTAATAATAATCCTTCCTCATCTATACTTCTGTACCAGCGCAGTGTAATAATAATTCTTCCTTATCTATACTTCTATACCAGAGCAGTATAATAATAATCCTTCCTTATCTATACTTCTGTACAGCGCAGTGTAATAATAATCCTTCCTTATCTATACTTCTGTACCAGCGCAGTGTAATAATAATCCTTCCTTATTTATACTTCTGTACCAGCGCAGTGTAATAATAATCCTTCCATATCTATACTTCTGTACCAGCGCAGTGTAATAATAATCCTTCCTTATCTGTACTTCTGTACCAGCGCAGTGTAATAATAATCCTTCCATATCTCTACTTCTGTACCTGCGCCGTGTAATAATAATCCTTCCTTATCTATACGTCTGTACCAGCGCACTGTAATAATAATCCTTCCATATCTATACTTCTGTACCAGCGCAGTGTAATAATAATCCTTCCTTATCTATACTTCTGTACTAGCGCAGTGTAATAATAATCCTTCCATATATATATACATCTATACTAGCGCAGTGTAATAATAATCCTTCCTTATCTATACATCTGTACCAGAGCAATGTAATAATAATCCTTCCTTATCTATACATCTGTACTAGCGAATTGTAATAATAATCCTTCCTTATCTATACTTCTGTACTAGCGCAGTGTAATAATAATCCTTCCATATATATACATCTATACCAGCGCAGTGTAATAATAATCCTTCCTTATCTATACTTCTGTACCAGAGCAGTGTAATAATAATCCTTCCTTATCTATACATCTGTACTAGCGCAGTGTAATAATAATCCTTCCTTATCTATACTTCTGTACAGCGCGGTGTAATAATAATCCTTCCTTATCTATACTTCTGTACCAGCGCTGTGTAATAATAATCCTTCCTTATCTATACTTCTGTACCAGCGCTGTGTAATAATAATCCTTCCTTATCTATACTTCTGTACCAGCGCAGTGTAATAATAATCCTTCCTTATCTATACTTCTGTACCAGCGCAGTATAGTAATAATAATCCTTCCATATCTATACTTCTGTACCAGCGCAGTGTAATAATAATCCTTCCATATCTATACTTCTGTACCAGCGCAGTGTAATAATAATCCTTCCATATCTATACTTCTGTACCAGAGCAGTGTAATAATAATCTTTCCTTATGTATACTTCTGTACCAGCGCAGTGTAATAATAATCCTTCCTTATCTATACTTCTATACCAGCGCAGTATAGTAATAATAATCCTTCCATATCTATACTTCTGTACCAGAGCAGTGTAATAATAATCCTTCCATATGTATACTTCTGTACCAGAGCAGTGTAATAATAATCCTTCCATATCTATACTTCTGTACCAGAGCAGTGTAATAATAATCTTTCCTTATGTATACTTCTGTACCAGCGCAGTGTAATAATAACCCTTCCTTATCTATACTTCTGTACCAGCGCAGTATAGTAATAATAATCCTTCCATATCTATACTTCTGTACCAGCGCAGTGTAATAATAATCCTTCCTTATCTATACTTCTGTACCAGCGCAGTGTAATAATAATCCTTCCATATCTATACTTCTGTACCAGCGCAGTATAGTAATAATAATCCTTCCATATCTATACTTCTGTACCTGCGCAGTGTAATAATAATCCTTCCTTATCTATACATCTGTACCAGCGCAGTGTAATAATAATCCTTCCATATCTATACTTCTGTACCAGCGCAGTGTAATAATAATCCTTCCTTATCTATACTTCTGTACCAGCGCAGTGTAATAATAATCCTTCCTTATCTATACTTCTGTACTAGCGCAGTGTAATAATAATCCTTCCTTCTCTATACTTCTGTACCAGAGCAATGTAGTAATAATCCTTCCATATCTATACTTCTGTACCAGCGCAGTGTAATAATAATCCTTCCTTATCTATACTTCTGTACCAGCGCAGTGTAATAATAATCCTTCCTTATCTATACTTCTGTACCAGCGCAGTGTAATAATAATCCTTCCATATATATACATCTATACCAGCGCAGTGTAATAATAATCCTTCCTTATCTATACATCTGTACTAGCGCAGTGTAATAATAATCCTTCCTTATCTATACTTCTGTACTAGCGCAGTGTAATAATAATCCTTCCATATATATATATACATCTATACCAGCGCAGTGTAAAAATAATCCTTCATTATCTATAATTCTGTACCAGCGCAGTGTAATAATAATCCTTCTTTATCAATACTTCTGTACCAGCGCAGTGTAATAATAATCCTTCTTTATCAATACTTCTGTACCAGCGCAGTGTAATAATAATCCTTCCTCATCTATACTTCTGTACCAGACAATGTAATAATAATCCTTCCTTATCTATACTTCTGTACCAGCGCAGTGTAATAATAATCCTTCCGTATCTATACTTCTGTACCAGCGCAGTGTAATAATAATCCTTCATTATCTATACTTCTATACCAGCGCAGTGTAATAATAATCCTTCCTCATCTATACTTCTGTACCAGCGCAGTGTAATAATAATTCTTCCTTATCTATACTTCTATACCAGAGCAGTATAATAATAATCCTTCCTTATCTATACTTCTGTACAGCGCAGTGTAATAATAATCCTTCCTTATCTATACTTATGTACCAGCGCAGTGTAATAATCCTTCCTTATCTATACATCTGTACCAGTGCAGTGTAATAATAATCCTTCCTTATCTATACATCTGTACTAGCGAATTGTAATAATAATCCTTCCTTATCTATACATCTGTACTAGCGAATTGTAATAATAATCCTTCCTTATCTATACTTCTGTACTAGCGCAGTGTAATAATAATCCTTCCATATATATACATCTATACCAGCGCAGTGTAATAATAATCCTTCCTTATCTATACTTCTGTACCAGAGCAGTGTAATAATAATCATTCCTTATCTATACATCTGTACGAGCGCAGTGTAATAATAATCCTTCCTTATCTATACTTCTGTACCAGCGCAGTGTAATAATAATCCTTCCATATATATACATCTATACCAGCGCAGTGTAATAATAATCCTTCCTTATCTATACATCTGTACTAGCGCAGTGTAATAATAATCCTTCCTTATCTATACTTCTGTACTAGCGCAGTGTAATAATAATCCTTCCATATATATATATACATCTATACCAGCGCAGTGTAAAAATAATCCTTCATTATCTATACTTCTGTACCAGCGCAGTGTAATAATAATCCTTCTTTATCAATACTTCTGTACCAGCGCAGTGTAATAATAATCCTTCCTCATCTATACTTCTGTACCAGACAATGTAATAATAATCCTTCCTTATCTATACTTCTGTACCAGCGCAGTGTAATAATAATCCTTCCGTATCTATACTTCTGTACCAGCGCAGTGTAATAATAATCCTTCATTATCTATACTTCTATACCAGCGCAGTGTAATAATAATCCTTCCTCATCTATACTTCTGTACCAGCGCAGTGTAATAATAATTCTTCCTTATCTATACTTCTGTACCAGTGCAGTGTAATAATAATCCTTCCGTATCTATACTTCTGTACCAGCGCAGTGTAATAATAATCCTTCCTTATCTATACTTCTGTAGCAGAGCAGTGTAATAATAATCTTTCCTTATCTATACTTCTGTACCAGCGCAGTGTAATAATAATCTTTCCTTATCTATACTTCTGTACCAGCGCAGTGTAATAATAATCCTTCCTTATCTATACTTCTGTACCAGTGCAGTGTAATAATAATCCTTCCTTATCTATACATCTGTACTAGTGAATTGTAATAATAATCCTTCCTTATCTATACTTCTGTACTAGCGCAGTGTAATAATAATCCTTCCATATATATACATCTATACCAGCGCAGTGTAATAATAATCCTTCCTTATCTATACTTCTGTACCAGCGCAGTGTAATAATAATCCTTCCTTATCTATACTTCTGTACTAGCGCAGTGTAATAATAATCCTTCCATATATATACATCTATACCAGCGCAGTGTATTAATAATCCTTCCTTATCTATACACCTGTACTAGCGCAGTGTAATAATAATCCTTCCTTATCTATACTTCTGTACTAGCGCAGTGTAATAATAATCCTTCCATATATATATATACATCTATACCAGCGCAGTGTAATAATAATCCTTCCTTATCTATACTTCTGTACCAGCGCAGTGTAAACATAATCCTTCATTATCTATACTTCTGTAACAGCGCAGTGTAATAATAATCCTTCCTTATCTATACTTCTGTACCAGAGCTGTGTAATAATAATCCTTCCTTATCTATACTTCTGTACCAGCGCAGTGTAATAATAATCCTTCCCTATCTATACTTCTGTACCAGTGCAGTATAGTAATAATAATCCTTCCATATCTATACTTCTGTACCAGCGCAGTGTAATAATAATCCTTCCATATCTATACTTCTGTACCAGAGCAGTGTAATAATAATCTTTCCTTATGTATACTTCTGTACCAGCGCAGTGTAATAATAACCCTTCCTTATCTATACTTCTGTACCAGCGCAGTATAGTAATAATAATCCTTCCATATCTATACTTCTGTACCAGCGCAGTGTAATAATAATCCTTCCTTATCTATACTTCTGTACCAGCGCAGTGTAATAATAATCCTTCCATATCTATACTTCTGTACCAGCGCAGTATAGTAATAATAATCCTTCCATATCTATACTTCTGTACCAGCGCAGTGTAATAATAATCCTTCCTTATCTATACTTCTGTACCAGCGCAGTGTAATAATAATCCTTCCTTATCTATACTTCTGTACTAGGGCAGTGTAATAATAATCCTTCCTTATCTATACTTCTGTACCAGAGCAGTGTAGTAATAATCCTTCCATATCTATACTTCTGTACCAGTGCAGTGTAATAATAATCCTTCCTTATCTATACATCTGTACTAGCGAATTGTAATAATAATCCTTCCTTATCTATACTTCTGTACTAGCGCAGTGTAATAATAATCCTTCCATATATATACATCTATACCAGCGCAGTGTAATAATAATCCTTCCTTATCTATACTTCTGTACCAGCGCAGTGTAATAATAATCCTTTCTTATCTATACTTCTGTACTAGCGCAGTGTAATAATAATCCTTCCATATATATACATCTATACCAGCGCAGTGTAATAATAATCCTTCCTTATCTATACTTCTGTACCAGAGCAGTGTAATAATAATCCTTCTTTATCTATACTTCTGTACCAGCGCAGTGTAATAATAATCCTTCCTTATCTATACTTCTGTACCAGACAATGTAATAATAATCCTTCCGTATCTATACTTCTGTACCAGCGCAGTGTAATAATAATCCTTCATTATCTATACTTCAATACCAGCGCAGTGTAATGATAATCCTTCCTCATCTATACTTCTGTACTAGCGCAGTGTAATAATATTCCTTCCTTATCTATACTTCTCTACAAGAGCAGTGTAGTAATAATCCTTCCATATCTATACTTCTGTACCAGTGCAGTGTAATAATAATCCTTCCTTATCTATACTTCTGTACTAGCGCAGTGTAATAATAATCCTTCCATATATATACATCTATACCAGCGCAGTGTAATAATAATCCTTCCTTATCTATACATCTGTACTAGCGCAGTGTAATAATAATCCTTCCTTATCTATACTTCTGTACTAGCGCAGTGTAATAATAATCCTTCCATATATATATACATCTATACCAGCGCAGTGTAAAAATAATCCTTCATTATCTATACTTCTATACCAGCGCAGTGTAATAATAATCCTTCTTTATCAATACTTCTGTACCAGCGCAGTGTAATAATAATCCTTCCTCATCTATACTTCTGTACCAGACAATGTAATAATAATCCTTCCTTATCTATACTTCTGTACCAGCACAGTGTAATAATAATCCTTCCTTATCTATACTTCTGTACCAGTGCAGTGTAATAATAATCCTTCCATATCTATACTTCTGTACCAGTGCAGTGTAATAATAATCCTTCCTTATCTATACATCTGTACTAGCGAATTGTAATAATAATCCTTCCTTATCTATACTTCTGTACTAGCGCAGTGTAATAATAATCCTTCCATATATATACATCTATACCAGCGCAGTGTAATAATAATCCTTCCTTATCTATACTTCTGTACCAGCGCAGTGTAATAATAATCCTTCCTTATCTATACTTCTATACTAGCGCAGTGTAATAATAATCCTTCCATATATATATACACATCTATACCAGCGCAGTGTAAAAATAATCCTTCATTATCTATACTTCTGTACCAGCGCAGTGTATTAATAATCCTTCTTTATCAATACTTCTGTACCAGCGCAGTGTAATAATAATCCTTCCTCATCTATACTTCTGTACCAGACAATGTAATAATAATCCTTCCTTATCTATACTTCTGTACCAGCACAGTGTAATAATAATCCTTCCTCATCTATACTTCTGTACCAGACAATGTAATAATAATCCTTCCTTATCTATACTTCTGTACCAGCGCAGTGTAATAATAATCCTTCCATATATATACATCTATACCAGCGCAGTGTAATAATAATCCTTCCTTATCTATACATCTGTACTAGCGCAGTGTAATAATAATCCTTCCTTATCTATACATCTGTACTAGCGCAGTGTAATAATAATCCTTCCTTATCTATACTTCTGTACCAGCGCTGTGTAATAATAATCCTTCCTTATCTATACTTCTGTACCAGAGCTGTGTAATAATAATCCTTCCTTATCTATACTTCTGTACCAGCGCAGTGTAATAATAATCCTTCCCTATCTATACTTCTGTACCAGTGCAGTATAGTAATAATAATCCTTCGATATCTATACTTCTGTACCAGCGCAGTGTAATAATAATCCTTCCATATCTATACTTCTGTACCAGAGCAGTGTAATAATAATCTTTCCTTATGTATACTTCTGTACCAGCGCAGTGTAATAATAATCCTTCCTTATCTATACTTCTGTACCAGCGCATTATAGTAATAATAATCCTTCCATATCTATACTTCTGTACCAGAGCAGTGTAATAATAATCCTTCCATATCTATACTTCTGTACCAGAGCAGTGTAATAATAATCTTTCCTTATGTATACTTCTGTACCAGCGCAGTGTAATAATAACCCTTCCTTATCTATACTTCTGTACCAGCGCAGTATAGTAATAATAATCCTTCCATATCTATACTTCTGTACCAGCGCAGTGTAATAATAATCCTTCCTTATCTATACTTCTGTACCAGCGCAGTGTAATAATAATCCTTCCATATCTATACTTCTGTACCAGCGCAGTATATTAATAATAATCCTTCCATATCTATACTTCTGTACCTGCGCCGTGTAATAATAATCCTTCCTTATCTATACATCTGTACCAGCGCAGTGTAATAATAATCCTTCCATATCTATACTTCTGTACCTGCGCAGTGTAATAATAATCCTTCCTTATCTATACTTCTGTACCAGCGCAGTGTAATAATAATCCTTCCTTATCTATACTTCTGTACTAGCGCAGTGTAATAATAATCCTTCCTTATCTATACTTCTGTACCAGAGCAGTGTAGTAATAATCCTTCCATATCTATACTTCTGTACCAGTGCAGTGTAATAATAATCCTTCCTTATCTATACATCTGTACTAGCGAATTGTAATAATAATCCTTCCTTATCTATACTTCTGTACTAGCGCAGTGTAATAATAATCCTTCCATATATATACATCTATACCAGCGCAGTGTAATAATAATCCTTCCTTATCTATACTTCTGTACCAGCGCAGTGTAATAATAATCCTTCCTTATCTATACATCTGTACTAGCGAATTGTAATAATAATCCTTCCTTATCTATACTTCTGTACTAGTGCAGTGTAATAATAATCCTTCCATATATATACATCTATACCAGCGCAGTGTAATAATAATCCTTCCTTATCTATACTTCTGTACCAGAGCAGTGTAATAATAATCCTTCCTTATCTATACTTCTGTACTAGTGCAGTGTAATAATAATCCTTCCATATATATACATCTATACCAGCGCAGTGTAATAATAATCCTTCCTTATCTATACATCTGTACTAGCGCAGTGTAATAATAATCCTTCCTTATCTATACTTCTGTACTAGCGCAGTGTAATAATAATGCTTCCATATATATATACATCTATACCAGCGCAGTGTAAAAATAATCCTTCATTATCTATACTTCTGTACCAGCGCAGTGTAATAATAATCCTTCTTTATCAATACTTCTGTACCAGCGCAGTGTAATAATAATCCTTCCTCATCTATACTTCTGTACCAGACAATGTAATAATAATCCTTCCTTATCTATAATTCTGTACCAGCGCAGTGTAATAATAATCCTTCCGTATCTATACATCTATACCAGCGCAGTGTAATAATAATCCTTCCTTATCTATACATCTGTACCAGTGCAGTGTAATAATAATCCTTCCTTATCTATACATCTGTACTAGCGAATTGTAATAATAATCCTTCCTTATCTATACTTCTGTACTAGCGCAGTGTAATAATAATCCTTCCATATATATACATCTATACCAGCGCGGTGTAATAATAATCCTTCCTTATCTATACTTCTGTACCAGCGCTGTGTAATAATAATCCTTCCTTATCTATACTTCTGTACCAGAGCTGTGTAATAATAATCCTTCCTTATCTATACTTCTGTACCAGCGCAGTGTAATAATAATCCTTCCCTATCTATACTTCTGTACCAGTGCAGTGTAATAATAATCCTTCCTTATCTATACATCTGTACCAGCGCAGTGTAATAATAATCCTTCCATATCTATACTTCTGTACCAGCGCAGTGTAATAATAATCCTTCCTTATCTATACTTATGTACCAGCGCAGTGTAATAATAATCCTTCCATATCTATACTTCTGTACCAGCGCAGTATAGTAATAATAATCCTTCCATATCTATACTTCTGTACCAGCGCAGTGTAATAATAATCCTTCCTTATCTATACTTCTGTACCAGCGCAGTGTAATAATAATCCTTCCTTATCTATACTTCTGTACTAGGGCAGTGTAATAATAATCCTTCCTTATCTATACTTCTGTACCAGAGCAGTGTAGTAATAATCCTTCCATATCTATACTTCTGTACCAGTGCAGTGTAATAATAATCCTTCCTTATCTATACATCTGTACTAGCGAATTGTAATAATAATCCTTCCTTATCTATACTTCTGTACTAGCGCAGTGTAATAATAATCCTTCCATATATATACATCTATACCAGCGCAGTGTAATAATAATCCTTCCTTATCTATACTTCTGTACCAGCGCAGTGTAATAATAATCCTTTCTTATCTATACTTCTGTACTAGCGCAGTGTAATAATAATCCTTCCATATATATACATCTATACCAGCGCAGTGTAAGAATAATCCTTCCTTATCTATACTTCTGTACCAGAGCAGTGTAATAATAATCCTTCTTTATCTATACTTCTGTACCAGCGCAGTGTAATAATAATCCTTCCTTATCTATACTTCTGTACCAGACAATGTAATAATAATCCTTCCGTATCTATACTTCTGTACCAGCGCAGTGTAATAATAATCATTCATTATCTATACTTCAATACCAGCGCAGTGTAATGATAATCCTTCCTCATCTATACTTCAATACCAGCGCAGTGTAATAATAATTCTTCCTTATCTATACTTCTATACCAGAGCAGTATAATAATAATCCTTCCTTATCTATACTTCTGTACAGCGCAGTGTAATAATAATCCTTCCATATCTATACTTCTGTACCAGCGCAGTGTAATAATAATGCTGCCTTATCTATACTTCTGTACCAGTGCAGTGTAATAATAATCCTTCTGTATCTATACTTCTGTACCAGCGCAGTGTAATAATAATCCTTCCTTATCTATACTTCTGTACCAGAGCAGTGTAATAATAATCCTTCCTTATCTATACTTCTGTACCAGCGCAGTGTAATAATAATCCTTCCTTATCTATACTTCTGTACCAGAGAAGAATAGTAATAATAATCCTTCCATATCTATACTTCTGTACCAGCGCAGTGTAATAATAATCCTTCCTTATCTATACTTCTGTACCAGCGCAGTGTAATAATAATCCTTCCATATATATACATCTATACCAGCGCAGTGTAATAATAATCCTTCCTTATCTATACTTCTGTACCAGAGCAGTGTAATAATAATCCTTCCTTATCTATACATCTGTACTAGCGCAGTGTAATAATAATCCTTCCATATATATACATCTATACCAGCGCAGTGTAATAATAATTCTTCCTTATCTATACATCTGTACCAGTGCAGTGTAATAATAATCCTTCCTTATCTATACATCTGTACTAGCGAATTGTAATAATAATCCTTCCTTATCTATACTTCTGTACTAGCGCAGTGTAATAATAATCCTTCCATATATATACATCTATACCAGCGCAGAATAATAATAATCCTTCCTTATCTATACTTCTGTACCAGAGCAGTGTAATAATAATCCTTCCTTATCTATACATCTGTACTAGCGCAGTGCTATAATAATCCTTCCTTATCTATACTTCTGTACTAGCGCAGTGTAATAATAATCCTTCCATATATATACATCTATACCAGCGCAGTGTAATAATAATCCTTCCTTATCTATACTTCTGTACCAGCGCAGTGTAAAAATAATCCTTCATTATCTATACTTCTGTACCAGCGCAGTGTAATAATAATCCTTCCTTATCTATACTTCTGTACCAGCGCAGTGTAATAATAATCCTTCCATATCTATACTTCTGTACCAGCGCAGTGTAGTAATAATCCTTCCTTATCTGTACTTCTGTACCAGCGCAGTGTAATAATAATCCTTCCTTCTCTATACTTCTGTACCAGCGCAGTGTAATAATAATCCTTCCTTATCTATACTTCTGTACAGCGCAGTGTAATAATAATCCTTCCGTATCTATACTTCTGTACCAGCGCAGTGTAATAATAATCCTTCCGTATCTATACTTCTGTACCAGCGCAGTGTAATAATAATCCTTCCTTATCTATACTTCTGTACCAGCGCAGTGTAATAATAATCCTTCCATATATATACATCTATACCAGCGCAGTGTAATAATAATCCTTCCTTATCTATACATCTGTACTAGCGCAGTGTAATAATAATCCTTCCTTATCTATACTTCTGTACTAGCGCAGTGTAATAATAATCCTTCCATATATATATATACATCTATACCAGCGCAGTGTAAAAATAATCCTTCTTTATCAATACTTCTGTACCAGCGCAGTGTAATAATAATCCTTCCTCATCTATACTTCTGTACCAGACAATGTAATAATAATCCTTCCTTATCTATATTTCTGTACCAGCGCAGTGTAATAATAATCCTTCCGTATCTATACTTCTGTACCAGCGCAGTGTAATAATAATCCTTCATTATCTATACTTCTATACCAGCGCAGTGTAATAATAATCCTTCCTCATCTATACTTCTGTACCAGCGCAGTGTAATAATAATTCTTCCTTATCTATACTTCTATACCAGAGCAGTATAATAATAATCCTTCCTTATCTATACTTCTGTACAGCGCAGTGTAATAATAATCCTTCCTTATCTATACTTCTGTACCAGCGCAGTGTAATAATAATCCTTCCTTATTTATACTTCTGTACCAGCGCAGTGTAATAATAATCCTTCCTTATCTATACTTCTGTACCAGTGCAGTGTAATAATAATCCTTCCGTATCTATACTTCTGTACCAGAGCAGTGTAATAATAATCTTTCCTTATCTATACTTCTGTACCAGCGCAGTGTAATAATAATCCTTCCTTATCTATACTTCTGTACCAGCGCAGTATAGTAATAATAATCCTTCCATATCTATACTTCTGTACCAGCGCAGTGTAATAATAATCCTTCCTTATCTGTACTTCTGTACCAGCGCAGTGTAATAATAATCCTTCCATATCTCTACTTCTGTACCTGCGCCGTGTAATAATAATCCTTCCTTATCTATACGTCTGTACCAGCGCACTGTAATAATAATCCTTCCATATCTATACTTCTGTACCAGAGCAGTGTAATAATAATCCTTCCTTATCTATACTTCTGTACTAGCGCAGTGTAATAATAATCCTTCCATATATATATACATCTATACCAGCGCAGTGTAATAATAATCCTTCCTTATCTATACATCTGTACCAGTGCAATGTAATAATAATCCTTCCTTATCTATACATCTGTACTAGCGAATTGTAATAATAATCCTTCCTTATCTATACTTCTGTACTAGCGCAGTGTAATAATAATCCTTCCATATATATACATCTATACCAGCGCAGTGTAATAATAATCCTTCCTTATCTATACTTCTGTACCAGAGCAGTGTAATAATAATCCTTCCTTATCTATACATCTGTACTAGCGCAGTGTAATAATAATCCTTCCTTATCTATACTTCTGTACAGCGCGGTGTAATAATAATCCTTCCTTATCTATACTTCTGTACCAGCGCTGTGTAATAATAATCCTTCCTTATCTATACTTCTGTACCAGCGCTGTGTAATAATAATCCTTCCTTATCTATACTTCTGTACCAGCGCAGTGTAATAATAATCCTTCCTTATCTATACTTCTGTACCAGCGCAGTATAGTAATAATAATCCTTCCATATCTATACTTCTGTACCAGCGCAGTGTAATAATAATCCTTCCATATCTATACTTCTGTACCAGCGCAGTGTAATAATAATCCTTCCATATCTATACTTCTGTACCAGAGCAGTGTAATAATAATCTTTCCTTATGTATACTTCTGTACCAGCGCAGTGTAATAATAATCCTTCCTTATCTATACTTCTATACCAGCGCAGTATAGTAATAATAATCCTTCCATATCTATACTTCTGTACCAGAGCAGTGTAATAATAATCCTTCCATATCTATACTTCTGTACCAGAGCAGTGTAATAATAATCCTTCCATATCTATACTTCTGTACCAGAGCAGTGTAATAATAATCTTTCCTTATGTATACTTCTGTACCAGCGCAGTGTAATAATAACCCTTCCTTATCTATACTTCTGTACCAGCGCAGTATAGTAATAATAATCCTTCCATATCTATACTTCTGTACCAGCGCAGTGTAATAATAATCCTTCCTTATCTATACTTCTGTACCAGCGCAGTGTAATAATAATCCTTCCATATCTATACTTCTGTACCAGCGCAGTATAGTAATAATAATCCTTCCATATCTATACTTCTGTACCTGCGCAGTGTAATAATAATCCTTCCTTATCTATACATCTGTACCAGCGCAGTGTAATAATAATCCTTCCATATCTATACTTCTGTACCAGCGCAGTGTAATAATAATCCTTCCTTATCTATACTTCTGTACCAGCGCAGTGTAATAATAATCCTTCCTTATCTATACTTCTGTACTAGCGCAGTGTAATAATAATCCTTCCTTCTCTATACTTCTGTACCAGAGCAATGTAGTAATAATCCTTCCATATCTATACTTCTGTACCAGCGCAGTGTAATAATAATCCTTCCTTATCTATACTTCTGTACCAGCGCAGTGTAATAATAATCCTTCCTTATCTATACTTCTGTACCAGCGCAGTGTAATAATAATCCTTCCATATATATACATCTATACCAGCGCAGTGTAATAATAATCCTTCCTTATCTATACATCTGTACTAGCGCAGTGTAATAATAATCCTTCCTTATCTATACTTCTGTACTAGCGCAGTGTAATAATAATCCTTCCATATATATATACATCTATACCAGCGCAGTGTAAAAATAATCCTTCATTATCTATAATTCTGTACCAGCGCAGTGTAATAATAATCCTTCTTTATCAATACTTCTGTACCAGCGCAGTGTAATAATAATCCTTCTTTATCAATACTTCTGTACCAGCGCAGTGTAATAATAATCCTTCCTCATCTATACTTCTGTACCAGACAATGTAATAATAATCCTTCCTTATCTATACTTCTGTACCAGCGCAGTGTAATAATAATCCTTCCGTATCTATACTTCTGTACCAGCGCAGTGTAATAATAATCCTTCATTATCTATACTTCTATACCAGCGCAGTGTAATAATAATCCTTCCTCATCTATACTTCTGTACCAGCGCAGTGTAATAATAATTCTTCCTTATCTATACTTCTATACCAGAGCAGTATAATAATAATCCTTCCTTATCTATACTTCTGTACAGCGCAGTGTAATAATAATCCTTCCTTATCTATACTTATGTACCAGCGCAGTGTAATAATCCTTCCTTATCTATACATCTGTACCAGTGCAGTGTAATAATAATCCTTCCTTATCTATACATCTGTACTAGCGAATTGTAATAATAATCCTTCCTTATCTATACATCTGTACTAGCGAATTGTAATAATAATCCTTCCTTATCTATACTTCTGTACTAGCGCAGTGTAATAATAATCCTTCCATATATATACATCTATACCAGCGCAGTGTAATAATAATCCTTCCTTATCTATACTTCTGTACCAGAGCAGTGTAATAATAATCATTCCTTATCTATACATCTGTACGAGCGCAGTGTAATAATAATCCTTCCTTATCTATACTTCTGTACCAGCGCAGTGTAATAATAATCCTTCCATATATATACATCTATACCAGCGCAGTGTAATAATAATCCTTCCTTATCTATACATCTGTACTAGCGCAGTGTAATAATAATCCTTCCTTATCTATACTTCTGTACTAGCGCAGTGTAATAATAATCCTTCCATATATATATATACATCTATACCAGCGCAGTGTAAAAATAATCCTTCCTTATCTATACTTCTGTACCAGCGCAGTGTAATAATAATCCTTCTTTATCAATACTTCTGTACCAGCGCAGTGTAATAATAATCCTTCCTCATCTATACTTCTGTACCAGACAATGTAATAATAATCCTTCCTTATCTATACTTCTGTACCAGCGCAGTGTAATAATAATCCTTACGTATCTATACTTCTGTACCAGCGCAGTGTAATAATAATCCTTCATTATCTATACTTCTATACCAGCGCAGTGTAATAATAATCCTTCCTCATCTATACTTCTGTACCAGTGCAGTGTAATAATAATCCTTCCTTATCTATACTTCTGTACCAGTGCAGTGTAATAATAATCCTTCCGTATCTATACTTCTGTACCAGCGCAGTGTAATAATAATCCTTCCTTATCTATACTTCTGTAGCAGAGCAGTGTAATAATAATCTTTCCTTATCTATACTTCTGTACCAGCGCAGTGTAATAATAATCTTTCCTTATCTATACTTCTGTACCAGCGCAGTGTAATAATAATCCTTCCTTATCTATACTTCTGTACCAGTGCAGTGTAATAATAATCCTTCCTTATCTATACATCTGTACTAGTGAATTGTAATAATAATCCTTCCTTATCTATACTTCTGTACTAGCGCAGTGTAATAATAATCCTTCCATATATATACATCTATACCAGCGCAGTGTAATAATAATCCTTCCTTATCTATACTTCTGTACCAGCGCAGTGTAATAATAATCCTTCCTTATCTATACTTCTGTACTAGCGCAGTGTAATAATAATCCTTCCATATATATACATCTATACCAGCGCAGTGTATTAATAATCCTTCCTTATCTATACACCTGTACTAGCGCAGTGTAATAATAATCCTTCCTTATCTATACTTCTGTACTAGCGCAGTGTAATAATAATCCTTCCATATATATATATACATCTATACCAGCGCAGTGTAATAATAATCCTTCCTTATCTATACTTCTGTACCAGCGCAGTGTAAACATAATCCTTCATTATCTATACTTCTGTACCAGCGCAGTGTAATAATAATCCTTCCGTATCTATACTTCTGTACCAGACAATGTAATAATAATCCTTCATTATCTATACTTCTGTACCAGCGCAGTGTAATAATAATCCTTCCGTATCTATACTTCTGTACCAGCGCAGTGTAATAATAATCCTTCATTATCTATACTTCTATACCAGCGCAGTGTAATGATAATCCTTCCTCATCTATACTTCTGTACCAGCGCAGTGTAATAATAATTCTTCCTTATCTATACTTCTATACCAGAGCAGTATAATAATAGTCCTTCCTTATCTATACTTCTGTACAGCGCAGTGTAATAATAATCCTTCCTTATCTATACTTCTGTACCAACGCAGTGTAATAATAATGCTACCTTATCTATACTTCTGTACCAGTGCAGTGTAATAATAATCCTTCCGTATCTATACTTCTGTACCAGCGCAGTGTAATAATAATCCTTCCTTATCAATACTTCTGTACCAGCGCAGTGTAATAATAATCCTTCCTTATCTATACTTCTGTACCAGCGCAGTGTAATAATAATCCTTCCTTATCTGTACTTCTGTACCAGCGCAGTGTAATAATAATCCTTCCATATCTCTACTTCTGTACCTGCGCCGTGTAATAATAATCCTTCCTTATCTATACGTCTGTACCAGCGCACTGTAATAATAATCCTTCCATATCTATACTTCTGTACCAGCGCAGTGTAATAATAATCCTTCCATATCTATACTTCTGTACCAGCGCAGTGTAATAATAATCCTTCCTTATGTATACTTCTGTACTAGCGCAGTGTAATAATAATCCTTCCATATATATATACATCTATACCAGCGCAGTGTAATAATAATCCTTCCTTATCTATACATCTGTACCAGTGCAGTGTAATAATAATCCTTCCTTATCTATACATCTGTACTAGCGAATTGTAATAATAATCCTTCCTTATCTATACTTCTGTACCAGCGCAGTGTAATAATAATCCTTCCTTATCAATACTTCTGTACCAGCGCAGTGTAATAATAATCCTTCCTTATCAATACTTCTGTACCAGCGCAGTGTAATAATAATCTTTCCTTATCTATACATCTGTACCAGCGCAGTATAGTAATAATAATCCTTCCATATTTATACTTCTGTACCAGCGCAGTGTAATAATAATCCTTCCATATCTATACTTCTGTACCAGAGCAGTGTAATAATAATCTTTCCTTATGTATACTTCTGTACCAGCGCAGTGTAATAATAATCCTTCCTTATCTATACTTCTATACCAGCGCAGTATAGTAATAATAATCCTTCCATATCTATACTTCTGTACCAGCGCAGTGTAATAATAATCCTTCCTTATCTATACTTCTGTACCAGCGCAGTGTAATAATAATCCTTCCATATCTATACTTCTGTACCTGCGCAGTGTAATAATAATCCTTCCTTATCTATACATCTGTACCAGCGCAGTGTAATAATAATCCTTCCATATCTATACTTCTGTACCAGCGCAGTGTAATAATAATCCTTCCTTATCTATACTTCTGTACCAGCGCAGTGTAATAATAATCCTTCCTTATCTATACTTCTGTACTAGCGCAGTGTAATAATAATCCTTCCTTATCTATACTTCTGTACCAGAGCAGTGTAGTAATAATCCTTCCATATCTATACTTCTGTACCAGTGCAGTGTAATAATAATCCTTCCTTATCTATACATCTGTACTAGTGAATTGTAATAATAATCCTTCCTTATCTATACTTCTGTACTAGCGCAGTGTAATAATAATCCTTCCATATATATACATCTATACCAGCGCAGTGTAATAATAATCCTTCCTTATCTATACTTCTGTACCAGCGCAGTGTAATAATAATCCTTCCTTATCTATACTTCTGTACTAGCGCAGTGTAATAATAATCCTTCCATATATATACATCTATACCAGCGCAGTGTATTAATAATCCTTCCTTATCTATACACCTGTACTAGCGCAGTGTAATAATAATCCTTCCTTATCTATACTTCTGTACTAGCGCAGTGTAATAATAATCCTTCCATATATATATATACATCTATACCAGCGCAGTGTAATAATAATCCTTCCTTATCTATACTTCTGTACCAGCGCAGTGTAAACATAATCCTTCATTATCTATACTTCTGTACCAGCGCAGTGTAATAATAATCCTTCCTTATCTATACTTCTGTACCAGACAATGTAATAATAATCCTTCATTATCTATACTTCTGTACCAGCGCAGTGTAATAATAATCCTTCCGTATCTATACTTCTGTACCAGCGCAGTGTAATAATAATCCTTCATTATCTATACTTCTATACCAGCGCAGTGTAATGATAATCCTTCCTCATCTATACTTCTGTACCAGCGCAGTGTAATAATAATTCTTCCTTATCTATACTTCTATACCAGAGCAGTATAATAATAGTCCTTCCTTATCTATACTTCTGTACAGCGCAGTGTAATAATAATCCTTCCTTATCTATACTTCTGTACCAACTGCAGTGTAATAATAATGCTACCTTATCTATACTTCTGTACCAGTGCAGTGTAATAATAATCCTTCCGTATCTATACTTCTGTACCAGCGCAGTGTAATAATAATCCTTCCTTATCTATACTTCTGTACCAGAGCAGTGTAATAATAATCTTTCCTTCTCTATACTTCTGTACCAGCGCAGTGTAATAATAATCCTTTCTTATCTATACTTCTGTACCAGCGCAGTGTAATAATAATCCTTCCTTATCTATACTTCTGTACCAGAGCAGAATAGTAATAATAATCCTTCCATATCTATACTTCTGTACCAGCGCAGTGTAATAATAAACCTTCCTTATCTATACTTCTGTACCAGCGCAGTGTAATAATAATCCTTCCATATCTATACATCTGTACCAGCGCAGTGTAATAATAATCCTTCCATATCTATACTTCTGTACCAGCGCAGTGTAATAATAATCCTTCCTTATCTATACTTATGTACCAGCGCAGTGTAATAATAATCCTTCCTTATCTATACATCTGTACCAGTGCAGTGTAATAATAATCCTTCCTTATCTATACATCTGTACTAGCGAATTGTAATAATAATCCTTCCTTATCTATACATCTGTACTAGCGAATTGTAATAATAATCCTTCCTTATCTATACTTCTGTACTAGCGCAGTGTAATAATAATCCTTCCATATATATACACATCTATACCAGCGCAGTGTAATAATAATCCTTCCTTATCTATACTTCTGTACCAGAGCAGTGTAAAAATAATCCTTCATTATCTATACTTCTGTACCAGTGCAGTGTAATAATAATCCTTCCTTATCTATACTTCTGTACCAGTGCAGTGTAATAATAATCCTTCCTTATCTATAATTCTGTACCAGACAATGTAATAATAATCCTTCCTTATCTATACTTCTGTACCAGCGCAGTATAATAATAATCCTTCATTATCTATACTTCTGTACCAGCGCAGTGTAATAATAATTCTTCCTTAGCTATACTTCTATACCAGAGCAGTATAATAATAATCCTTCCTTATCTATACTTCTGTACAGCGCAGTGTAATAATAATCCTTCCTTATCTATACTTCTGTACCAGCGCAGTGTAATAATAATGGTGCCTTATCTATACTTCTGTACCAGTGCAGTGTAATAATAATCCTTTCTTATCTATACTTCTGTACCAGTGCAGTGTAATAATAATCCTTCCGTATCTATACTTCTGTACCAGCGCAGTGTAATAATAATCCTTCCGTATCTATACTTCTGTACCAGCGCAGTGTAATAATAATCCTTCCTTATCTATACTTCTGTACCAGCGCAGTGTAATAATAATGCTGCCTTATCTATACTTCTGTACCAGTGCAGTGTAATAATAATCCTTCCTTATCTATACTTCTGTACCAGAGCAGTGTAATAATAATCCTTCCTTATCTATACATCTGTACTAGCGCAGTGCTATAATAATCCTTCCTTATCTATACTTCTGTACCAGCGCAGTGTAATAATAATGGTGCCTTATCTATACTTCTGTACCAGTGCAGTGTAATAATAATCCTTTCTTATCTATACTTCTGTACCAGTGCAGTGTAATAATAATCCTTCCGTATCTATACTTCTATACCAGCGCAGTGTAATAATAATCCTTCCTTATCTATACTTCTGTACCAGCGCAGTGTAAAAATAATCCTTCATTATCTATACTTCTGTACCAGCGCAGTGTAATAATAATCCTTCCTTATCTATACTTCTGTACCAGCGCAGTGTAATAATAATCCTTCCATATCTATACTTCTGTACCAGCGCAGTGTAGTAATAATCCTTCCTTATCTGTACTTCTGTACCAGCGCAGTGTAATAATAATCCTTCCTTCTCTATACTTCTGTACCAGCGCAGTGTAATAATAATCCTTCCTTCTCTATACTTCTGTACCAGCGCAGTGTAATAATAATCCTTCCTTATCTATACTTCTGTACAGCGCAGTGTAATAATAATCCTTCCGTATCTATACTTCTGTACCAGCGCAGTGTAATAATAATCCTTCCTTATCTATACTTCTGTACCAGCGCAGTGTAATAATAATCCTTCCTTATCTATACTTCTGTACCAGCGCAGTGTAATAATAATCCTTCCATATATATACATCTATACCAGCGCAGTGTAATAATAATCCTTCCTTATCTATACATCTGTACTAGCGCAGTGTAATAATAATCCTTCCTTATCTATACTTCTGTACTAGCGCAGTGTAATAATAATCCTTCCATATATATATATACATCTATACCAGCGCAGTGTAAAAATAATCCTTCATTATCTATACTTCTGTACCAGCGCAGTGTAATAATAATCCTTCTTTATCAATACTTCTGTACCAGCGCAGTGTAATAATAATCCTTCCTCATCTATACTTCTGTACCAGACAATGTAATAATAATCCTTCCTTATCTATACTTCTGTACCAGCGCAGTGTAATAATAATCCTTCCGTATCTATACTTCTGTACCAGCGCAGTGTAATAATAATCCTTCATTATCTATACTTCTATACCAGCGCAGTGTAATAATAATCCTTCCTCATCTATACTTCTGTACCAGCGCAGTGTAATAATAATTCTTCCTTATCTATACTTCTATACCAGAGCAGTATAATAATAATCCTTCCTTATCTATACTTCTGTACAGCGCAGTGTAATAATAATCCTTCCTTATCTATACTTCTGTACCAGCGCAGTGTAATAATAATCCTTCCTTATCTATACTTCTGTACCAGCGCAGTGTAATAATAATCCTTCCTTATCTATACTTCTGTACCAGTGCAGTGTAATAATAATCCTTCCGTATCTATACTTCTGTACCAGCGCAGTGTAATAATAATCCTTCCTTATCTATACTTCTGTAGCAGAGCAGTGTAATAATAATCTTTCCTTATCTATACTTCTGTACCAGCGCAGTGTAATAATAATCTTTCCTTATCTATACTTCTGTACCAGCGCAGTGTAATAATAATCCTTCCTTATCTATACTTCTGTACCAGTGCAGTGTAATAATAATCCTTCCTTATCTATACATCTGTACTAGTGAATTGTAATAATAATCCTTCCTTATCTATACTTCTGTACTAGCGCAGTGTAATAATAATCCTTCCATATATATACATCTATACCAGCGCAGTGTAATAATAATCCTTCCTTATCTATACTTCTGTACCAGCGCAGTGTAATAATAATCCTTCCTTATCTATACTTCTGTACTAGCGCAGTGTAATAATAATCCTTCCATATATATACATCTATACCAGCGCAGTGTATTAATAATCCTTCCTTATCTATACACCTGTACTAGCGCAGTGTAATAATAATCCTTCCTTATCTATACTTCTGTACTAGCGCAGTGTAATAATAATCCTTCCATATATATATATACATCTATACCAGCGCAGTGTAATAATAATCCTTCCTTATCTATACTTCTGTACCAGCGCAGTGTAAACATAATCCTTCATTATCTATACTTCTGTACCAGCGCAGTGTAATAATAATCCTTCCTTATCTATACTTCTGTACCAGACAATGTAATAATAATCCTTCATTATCTATACTTCTGTACCAGCGCAGTGTAATAATAATCCTTCCGTATCTATACTTCTGTACCAGCGCAGTGTAATAATAATCCTTCATTATCTATACTTCTATACCAGCGCAGTGTAATGATAATCCTTCCTCATCTATACTTCTGTACCAGCGCAGTGTAATAATAATTCTTCCTTATCTATACTTCTATACCAGAGCAGTATAATAATAGTCCTTCCTTATCTATACTTCTGTACAGCGCAGTGTAATAATAATCCTTCCGTATCTATACTTCTGTACCAGCGCAGTGTAATAATAATCCTTCCTTATCTATACTTCTGTACCAGAGCAGTGTAATAATAATCTTTCCTTCTCTATACTTCTGTACCAGCGCAGTGTAATAATAATCCTTCCTTATCTATACTTCTGTACCAGCGCAGTGTAATAATAATCCTTCCTTATCTGTACTTCTGTACCAGCGCAGTGTAATAATAATCCTTCCATATCTCTACTTCTGTACCTGCGCCGTGTAATAATAATCCTTCCTTATCTATACGTCTGTACCAGCGCACTGTAATAATAATCCTTCCATATCTATACATCTGTACCAGCGCAGTGTAATAATAATCCTTCCATATCTATACATCTGTACCAGCGCAGTGTAATAATAATCCTTCCATATCTATACTTCTGTACCAGCGCAGTGTAATAATAATCCTTCCTTATCTATACTTCTGTACCAGCGCAGTGTAATAATAATCCTTCCTTATCTATACATCTGTACCAGTGCAGTGTAATAATAATCCTTCCTTATCTATACATCTGTACTAGCGAATTGTAATAATAATCCTTCCTTATCTATACTTCTGTACTAGCGCAGTGTAATAATAATCCTTCCATATATATACATCTATACCAGCGCAGTGTAATAATAATCCTTCCTTATCTATACTTCTGTACCAGCGCAGTGTAAACATAATCCTTCATTATCTATACTTCTGTACCAGCGCAGTGTAATAATAATCCTTCCTTATCTATACTTCTGTACCAGACAATGTAATAATAATCCTTCATTATCTATACTTCTGTACCAGCGCAGTGTAATAATAATCCTTCCGTATCTATACTTCTGTACCAGCGCAGTGTAATAATAATCCTTCATTATCTATACTTCTATACCAGCGCAGTGTAATGATAATCCTTCCTCATCTATACTTCTGTACCAGCGCAGTGTAATAATAATTCTTCCTTATCTATACTTCTATACCAGAGCAGTATAATAATAGTCCTTCCTTATCTATACTTCTGTACAGCGCAGTGTAATAATAATCCTTCCTTATCTATACTTCTGTACCAACGCAGTGTAATAATAATGCTACCTTATCTATACTTCTGTACCAGTGCAGTGTAATAATAATCCTTCCGTATCTATACTTCTGTACCAGCGCAGTGTAATAATAATCCTTCCTTATCTATACTTCTGTACCAGAGCAGTGTAATAATAATCCTTCCTTATCTGTACTTCTGTACCAGCGCAGTGTAATAATAATCCTTCCATATCTCTACTTCTGTACCTGCACCGTGTAATAATAATCCTTCCTTATCTATACGTCTGTACCAGCGCACTGTAATAATAATCCTTCCATATCTATACTTCTGTACCAGCGCAGTGTAATAATAATCCTTCCTTATCTATACTTCTGTACTAGCGCAGTGTAATAATAATCCTTCCATATATATATACATCTATACCAGCGCAGTGTAATAATAATCCTTCCTTATCTATACATCTGTACCAGTGCAGTGTAATAATAATCCTTCCTTATCTATACATCTGTACTAGCGAATTGTAATAATAATCCTTCCTTATCTATACTTCTGTACCAGCGCAGTGTAATAATAATCCTTCCTTATCAATACTTCTGTACCAGCGCAGTGTAATAATAATCCTTCCGTATCTATACTTCTGTACCAGCGCAGTGTAATAATAATCCTTCCTTATCCATACATCTATACCAGCGCAGTGTAATAATAATACTTCATTATCTATACTTCTGTACCAGCGCAGTGTAATAATAATCCTTCCTTATCTATACTTCTATACCAGTGCAGTGTTATAATAATACTTCATTATCTATACTTCTGTACAGCGCAGTGTAGTAATAATCCTTCCTTATCTATACTTCTGTACCAGAGCAGTGTAATAATCCTTCCTTATCTATACATCTGTACGAGCGCAGTGTAATAATAATCCTTCCTTATCTATACTTCTGTACTAGCGCAGTGTAATAATAATCCTTCCATATATATACATCTATACCAGCGCAGTGTAATAATAATCCTTCCTTATCTATACTTCTGTACCAGCGCAGTGTAAAAATAATCCTTCATTATCTATACTTCTGTACCAGTGCAGTGTAATAATAATCCTTCCTTATCTATACTTCTGTACCAGCGCAGTGTAATAATAATCCTTCCTTATCTATACTTCTGTACCAGCGCAGTATAATAATAATCCTTCATTATCTATACTTCTATATCAGCGCAGTGTAATAATAATTCTTCCTTAGCTATACTTCTATACCAGAGCAGTATAATAATAATCCTTCCTTATCTATACTTCTGCACAGCGCAGTGTAATAATAATCCTTCCTTATCTATACTTCTGTACCAGCGCAGTGTAATAATAATGCTGCCTTATCTATACTTCTGTACCAGTGCAGTGTAATAATAATCCTTTCTTATCTATACTTCTGTACCAGTGCAGTGTAATAATAATCCTTCCGTATCTATACTTCTGTACCAGCGCAGTGTAATAATAATCCTTCCTTATCTATACTTCTGTACCAGAGCAGTGTAATAATAATCCTTCCTTATCTATACTTCTGTACCAGTGCAGTGTAATAATAATCCTTCCTTATCTATACTTCTGTACCAGCGCAGTGTAAAATAATCCTTCCGTATCTATACTTCTGTACCAGCGCAGTGTAATAATAATCCTTCCATATCTATACTTCTGTACCAGTGCAGTGTAATAATAATCCTTCCTTATCTATACTTCTGTACCAGCGCAGTGTAATAATAATCCTTCCTTATCTATACTTCTGTACCAGAGCAGTGTAGTAATAATCCTTCCATATCTATACTTCTGTACCAGAGCAGTGTAGTAATAATCCTTCAATATCTATACTTCTGTACCAGCGCAGTGTAATAATAATCCTTCCTTATCTATACTTCTGTACCAGAGCAGTGTAGTAATAGTCCTTCCTTATCTATACTTCTGTACCAGCGCAGTGTAATAATAATCCTTCCATATCTATACTTCTGTACCAGCGCAGTGTAATAATAATCCTTCCGTATCTATACTTCTGTACCAGCGCAGTGTAATAATAATCCTTCCTTATCCATACATCTATACCAGCGCAGTGTAATAATAATACTTCATTATCTATACTTCTGTACCAGCGCAGTGTAATAATAATCCTTCCTTATCTATACTTCTATACCAGCGCAGTGTAATAATAATACTTCATTATCTATACTTCTGTACAGCGCAGTGTAGTAATAATCCTTCCTTATCTATACTTCTGTACCAGAGCAGTGTAATAATAATCCTTCCTTATCTATACATCTGTACGAGCGCAGTGTAATAATAATCCTTCCTTATCTATACTTCTGTACTAGCGCAGTGTAATAATAATCCTTCCATATATATACATCTATACCAGCGCAGTGTAATAATAATCCTTCCTTATCTATACTTCTGTACCAGCGCAGTGTAAAAATAATCCTTCATTATCTATACTTCTGTACCAGTGCAGTTTAATAATAATCCTTCCTTATCTATACTTCTGTACCAGCGCAGTGTAATAATAATCCTTCCTTATCTATACTTCTGTACCAGCGCAGTATAATAATAATCCTTCATTATCTATACTTCTATATCAGCGCAGTGTAATAATAATGCTGCCTTATCTATACTTCTGTACCAGTGCAGTGTAATAATAATCCTTCCGTATCTATACTTCTGTACCAGCGCAGTGTAATAATAATCCTTCCTTATCTATACTTCTGTACCAGTGCAGTGTAATAATAATGCTGTCTTATCTATACTTCTGTACCAGACAATGTAATAATAATCCTTCCATATCTATACTTCTGTACCAGCGCAGTGTAATAATAATCCTTCCTTATCTATACTTCTGTACCAGCGCAGTGTAATAATAATCCTTCCTTATCTATACTTCTGTACCAGAGCAGTGTAGTAATAATCCTTCAATATCTATACTTCTGTACCAGCGCAGTGTAATAATAATCCTTCCTTATCTATACTTCTGTACCAGAGCAGTGTAATAATAATCCTTCCTTATCTATACTTCTGTACCAGCGCAGTGTAATAATAATCCTTCCTTATCTATACTTCTGTACTAGCGCAGTGTAATAATAGTCCTTCCTTATCTATACTTCTGTACCAGCGCAGTGTAATAATAATCCTTCCGTATCTATACTTCTGTACCAGCGCAGTGTAATAATAATCCTTCCGTATCTATACTTCTGTACCAGCGCAGTGTAATAATAATCCTTCCTTATCCATACATCTATACCAGCGCAGTGTAATAATAATACTTCATTATCTATACTTCTGTACCAGCGCAGTGTAATAATAATCCTTCCTTATCTATACTTCTATACCAGCGCAGTGTAATAATAATCCTTCATTATCTATACTTCTGTACCAACGCAGTGTAATAATAATCCTTCCTTATCTATACTTCTGTACAGCGCAGTGTAGTAATAATCCTTCAATATCTATACTTCTGTACCAACGCAGTGTAATAATAATCCTTCCTTATCTATACTTCTGTACCAGCGCAGTGTAATAATCATTCCTTATCTATACTTCTATACCAGCGCAGTGTAATAATAATCCTTCCGTATCTATACTTCTGTACCAGAGAAGAATAGTAATAATAATCCTTCCATATCTATACTTCTGTACCAGCGCAGTGTAATAATAATCCTTCCAAATCTATACTTCTGTACCAGCGCAGTGTAATAATAATCCTTCCTTATCTATACTTCTGTACCAGCGCACTGTAATAATAATCCTTCCTTATCTATACTTCTGTACCAGCGCAGTGTAAAATAATCCTTCCGTATCTATACTTCTGTACCAGCGCAGTGTAATAATAATCCTTCCATATCTATACTTCTGTACCAGTGCAGTGTAATAATAATCCTTCCTTATCTATACATCTGTACAGCGCAGTGTAATAATAATCCTTCCTTATCTATACTTCTGTACAGCGCAGTGTAACAATAATCCTTCCTTATCTATACTTCTGTACAGCGCAGTGTAATAATAATCCTTCCTTATCTATACTTCTGTACCAGCGCAGTGTAATAATAATCCTTCCATATCTATACTTCTGTACCAGCGCAGTGTAATAATAATCCTTCCGTATCTATACTTCTGTACCAGCGCAGTGTAATAATAATCCTTCCTTATCTATACTTCTGTACCAGCGCAGTGTAATAATAATCCTTCCTTATCTATACTTCTGTACCAGCGCAGTGTAATAATAATCCTTCCGTATCTATACTTCTGTACCAGCGCAGTGTAATAATAATCCTTCCTTATCTATACTTCTGTACCAGCGCAGTGTAATAATAATCCTTCCTTATCTATACTTCTGTACCAGCGCAGTGTAATATTAATACTTCATTATCTATACTTCTGTACCAGCGCAGTGTAATAATAATCCTTCCGTATCTATTCTTCTGTACCAGCGCAGTGTAATAATAATCCTTCCGTATCTATACTTCTATACCAGCGCAGTGTAATAATAATCCTTCCATATCTATACTTCTGTACCAGCGCAGTGTAATAATAATCCTTCCTTATCCATACATCTATACCAGCGCAGTGTAATAATAATACTTTATTATCTATACTTCTGTACCAGCGCAGTGTAATAATAATCCTTCCTTATCTATACTTCTATACCAGCACAGTGTAATAATAATACTTCATTATCTATACTTCTGTACCAGAGCAGTGTAGTAATAATTCTTCCTTATCTATACTTCTGTACAGCGCAGTGTAATAATAATCCTTCCTTATCTATACTTCTATACCAGCGCAGTGTAATAATAATCCTTCCTTATCTATACTTCTGTACAGTTCATTATAATAATAATTTTTCCTTATCTATACTTCTGTTCCAACACAGTTTAATAATAATCCTTCCCTATCAATACTTCTGTACCTGCGCAGTGTAATATTAATCCTTCCTTATACATACTTATGTACCTGCACAGTGTAATAATAATAATTTTCTATCTATACTTCTGTACCAGAGCAGCATAATAATATTAATTTCCTATCTATACTTCTGTACCAGCTCAGAGTAATAATAATCCTTTCTATGTTGTGGTGTTTGTGTGACGGGTTAGTGTGTCTGTGTGTGTGTGTGTGTGTGTGTGTGTATAAAACACAGTTCTTGTGATTAGTAGGGTAACATTGTCTGTTGGGGTCTATGTGGTGGGTTATTGTGTGTGTATCACGGTGCCCGTGATTGCCTCCAGTGTTTAGTTGCTGTAACAGCAACCTTGTTATTCCCTGGCTGTCACTCTATGCAAGTCGCTGTTCTTATAGGTCACTGGTTTGTGATGTCATCTCTCTGCCCATCTACTAGGCCTTAAAGGCCTCAACATTTCCAGTTACCAGTGCCCTTTCGTGGTGTACCTGAGCCTAGTGCTGTGTTGGTCCATTGTTGTTCCTGTGTATTACTCTGCTCCGTCTGACTACCCAATCTGGCCTGGACTCCTGGCTTCATCTGACTACCCGATCCGACTCTGACTCCTGGCTTTGTCTGACTACCGATCCAGCTCTGACTCCTGGCTTCAACTGACTATGCAATCTGGCTCTGACTCCTGGCTTCATCTGACTATTCTCCCTCGGTTGCGCTCCGGCTTGTTACTACCAGCGTCAGCTACCCAGCACCGGCTATTGATAACCTGGTTATCTGGGCCTACCATTTTATCGCGCTTGCTGCCCCTGTAGCAGTGCTTGTCGGTCAGTCCATGTCACTGACCTCCTGTGGTCTATGTCCGGTTGGTTGGTATCGTTTAACTTGCCTCTGGTATACCCTAGAGGTAGGGTATAGTTGTGCTATTCTTTACCTGCCTGGTGGAAATGCCGTGCACTGTCCGCCTATCTAGTCTTGTGAAGGTTACCAAGAGCTGTTCGAATACTAGCTACACCTACCTAGTGAAGGGTTGAGGAAGTGTCTTGCACTGTCCTCACACCTGGCCTCGAGAAGGAGGTGGAGTTAAAGTCATTACTTTGTTGCTCCAGTGTTCTGGAGTTCCTCACTCCTGTTGCCTGGGTTTACCCGAGCGTTAGGGTACAGACTTGGGTCATATCACACTGGCCTAGTGAAGGGTGAAGAAAGTGTGTGAACTGTTCTTCCCTGGTCTCGTGAAAGTGTATTATCATTGCTGCTACTATTATGTTTAAATACATTTTATTTAATTTTATTTGTACTCGTCAAGTGTCTATTTCTTCAGTCACTCCGTGACAGTGTGGCAGATTTGTGTATGTGTGTGATGGATTAGTGTTTGTGTGTGCAGTCAGGTAGGATCATGATCCAGGGAACTATCTGCGCTGAAGCCATCTGTCAGAATTATCATTATTGTTCTGTGCTAGATGGGTATCCTTTGCTTTTTTGAAAGCAGTTACAGTATCTGCAAGCATAACATCTGAGGCAAAGAATTCCAAAGCTTTACCACCCTTACTGTAAAACATCCCTGAATTTGTTTTAGTCGAAAGCTACTTTCCTCTAGTCTTATTGGATGGTAATCATATCACCCCTTAGACTTCTCTAATGTAAACAAACCCAGTTTGGCTAGTCTCTCTTTATAACTCAGATCCTCCAATCCCTTTATCAGTTTTGTTGCACGTCTCTGCACTTTTTCCAGTTCAATAATGTCTTTTAAGAACTGGTGCCCAAAATTGTACTCCATATTCTAGATGAGGCCTAACCAAGGATTTATACAGAGGTAGGATAATATTCCCATCCCGTGCACCTACACCTCTTTTTATGCAGGCTAGTACCCTATTTGCTCTTGCCGCAGCTGAGTGACTCTACACACTGCTGTGAAGTCTATCGTCTATCAGTACTCCTACATCTTTCTATAATGAGGATTCCCCAAGTTGTTTCCCATTTAGAATATATGTAGTATGTTTATTTCTAAAGCCCAAATGCATAACCTTACCTTTATCTAAATTAAAGGACATCTCCCACTTTTCTGCCCATTCATTGCCCATTTTTCTGCAGAGAAAAAACATCCAGCTCTGTATGTATTTCCTTACATAGCTTAGTGTCATCAGCAAAGATTGAGATGTGACTTTCAATTCCCACTTCTAGATCATTAATAAACAAATTAAAAAGCATTGGGCCCAGGACTGAACCCTGCGGCACCCCACTTATAACTTTACATCAACCTGAAAAGGTTCCATTTACAACAATTCTCTGCCATCTATCATGTAACCAGTTCTCAATCCATGTACAGATATCACCGCCCAAACCGAAGCCTCTAAATTTATGCAGTAACCTGTTGTGAGGAACTGTATCAACAGCAATTCCCTTGTCTAAATTACTACTTATACTTTCCTAAAATGAAAGCAAATTAGTCTGACATGGTGGGTTAGTGTGTGTGTGACGGGTTAATGTGTATGTGTGGCTTGTTAGTGTGTGTGAGTGTATAAGGCGTAGTGAGTGTGATTGATACTTACATGTTTGGAGGTAAAGAAGACAGTGATACAACGTGGAACATTTCATTTTCATTTTAAGAAGAAAGTCTGCTTTTTCGGTCGGTTTCTCAGACTCTGTGTACACTTCTCACCCTCTGGATCCGTGTCTCACTCTCTGGATCCACGTCTCACCATGCCAGTGACTTGTGCCCAATCTGCTGTTGATAGGAAACAAGAGAAGTCAGCATCTAAATGGTCACATCACTGCACCAATGTATGAAGTGAACTGCAGGTTGGAGAGAGTCACAGTGAACCTTTGTAGTCTTGGTGACACAAGATTATGGGACAAGCGAGTGCCTCCCCCCTCCCATACACAGTAGTCATTCCTCACCTAGGACAATAACCATTTCATCCCTCCTGACCACAATAATCATTCCCCCCAAGCACAATAATTATTTCCTCCCAGAGCACAATAATCATTTCCTTCCCCCATGAACAATAATCATTTCCTCCTCACCCAGCACAACAATCATTCACCATGCCTGCAGAATAATTATTTCCTCCTCCCTGAGCACAGTAATCATTTGCTCCCCAAACACAAATTCTCACCCAGCACATTAATAATTTCCTCTCTCCCTCAAGCCCAATAATCATTTCCTCCCCTCCAAGCACAATAATTTCCTCCCTCAGCAAAATGTCCATTTTCTCCTCCCAAGCACAATACTTTCCCACCAAACACAATAATCATTTCCTCCCCCTGAACACAATAATCATCTCCTCCCCCTGAGCACAATAATCATTCCCCCAGTACAATAATCATTTCTTCCTCCTGAGCACAATAATCATTTCCTTCCCCCGAACACAATAATCATTCCCCCAATACAATAATCATTTCTTCCTCCTGAGCACAATAATCATTTCCTTGCCCCAAACACAATAATCATTTCCTCCCCTCAGCACAATAAACATATCCTCCCCCCAGCACAATAATCATCTCCTTCCCCCGAACACAATAATAATTTCACCTCAAATACAATAATCATTTCCTCCTCACCCAGCACAACAATCATTCACCATGCCTGCAGAATAATTATTTCCTCCTCCCCAGCACAATAATCATTCCTTCCCTCTGAACACAATAATAATTTCCTCCTTCCAACAAATAATCATTATCCTCTTCCCCAGAACAATAACCATCCCCCCAGCACAATAATCATTTCCTCCCCCTGAACACAATAATCATTTCCTCCTCCCAGAACAATCATTTAATCCCCCGAACACAATAATAATTTCACCTCAAATACAATAATCATTTCCTCCCCCGAGCACAATAATCATTTCCTCCTCCCCAGCACAATAATCATTCCTTCCCTCCGAACACAATAATAATTTCCTCCTTCCAACAAATAATCATTATCCTCCTCCCCAGAACAATAACCATCCCCCAGCACAATAATCATTTTCCCCCAGCACAATAATCATTTCCTCCCCCTGAACACAATAATCGTTTCCTCCCCCTGAACACAATAATCATTCCCTCCCTCTGAACACAATAATCATTCCCTCCCCCCAGAACAATCATTTCATCCCCCGAACACAATAATCACCCCCAAGCACTATAATCGTTATCACTTCCCCAAGCACAATAATCATTCCCCACCCCAGCAGAATAATCATTTCCTCCTCCCCCAGCACAATCATTCCCCCCCAAGCACAATAATGATTTCCTCCTCCCCAGCACAATAATCATCCCTTCAGCACAATGATAATTTCCTCCCAGCATAATAATAATTTCCTCCAAAGACAAATAATAATTTCCTACTCCCACCAGATAATCATTATCCCCAAGCACAATAATCATTTCCTCCTCCCCAGCACAATAATCATCCCCCCAGCACAATAATGATTTCCTCCAACTCCAGCACAATCATCCCCCCAAGCACAATAATGATTTCCTCCTCCCAGCTCAATAATCATCCCCCTAACACATGATCATTTCTCAAAGCACAATAATAATTTCCTCCTCCTGAAGACAATAATCATTTCCTCCCAGAACACAATAATTTCCTCCTCAAGAACACAACAATAATTTCACCCCAAACACAATAATCATTTCCTCCACCGAGCACAATAATCATTTCCTCCTCCCCAGAACAATAACCATCCCCCCAGCACAATAATCATTTCCTCCCCCTGAACACAATAATCATTTCCTCCTCCCAGAACAATCATTTAATCCCCCAAAAACAATAATAATTTCACCTCAAATACAATAATCATTTCCTCCCCCCCCCTTGTCTGGGCATACAGCGTATCAGCCAAGGACACAAGGAACTGTGGACATTTCTATGCCAAAAAGACTAAAAACCATAGCCTGCTGGCTTGATTTCAAGGGAATGAGCAGTTAGGGGTTAATTATTTGAGTTTGGGCAAGGTTACTTCAAATGTGTATTGCAGTCCCTCAAGCCCTTTTGCTTAATTGTTCAACCCCTGGCCATTGTTCATTGAATGTGTATTCATGCCCCTTAGTCCTTGTCTACCCTAGTCAAGCCCTTTAGTGTAATAATGCAATCACGTCTGTGTAATGTGCCATAGGCCGTTACTAAAAAGATACCGTGTGAACTTCTCTGTACAGACTTACTTTGCCACCGGGCACCCTATTGAGGGGTTAATATAGACATGGGAATCTGCACTGGTCGACTGATAGTCGAAGGCGGACTATACGATCGACTACATTGGTCGACTGGTAGTCGACGGCGGACTATACAACCGACTCACTGGTCGACTGGTAGTCGACGGAGGACTATACGAACCGACTCACTGGTCGACTGGTAGTCAACGGAGGACTATACGACCGACTCTGAGTTGTAGGCTTTGGGGCCGCCAACTTTTAGTTGACCGCGGGCATCGTACAACTCTCATTCCATTGAATGGACTTGGTACTGGTGGCGGTCATGGGATTGGCCGCCGGCTTGAGTGATGTCAGGAATGGTCACTCGCGAGATAGGACTGTGTCGACTCCCAAGAACTTTACACCCATTGGTCGTACTAGTGGACCAGCCGGATTGTAGTGAACCTTTGTCACTACAACTCTCATTGGATGGGAGTGGAGCCCTCTGTGTTAAATTAATCCAATCACTGGTGCCCATTGTTTAATGTTTACTGTTTTATTGTTCTAAGTTGTGTATAAAAGAGCAGGAGGTTTGGCAATAAAGTGTGTTACAGCTTGGAACTCTGAAGCGTGCGTTTGTCATTTAGATGGTCTAACGAGTCCTCTTTGACTCCCATCGCAAGGCGGGGACACGGGGAGCTGAATCCACTATCTCTTCTCAGCGGACCCCAAGAGACCGGAATGGCAACTTCAACTACTGGCATAGTCGACTACGCTGGAAGTGCTGAGTTCGACTGCCCACTGTATTTGGTGATATCATCCGACTCTTCGACCCCGGGTCGACCAATGAAGCTCCAACTCGGTTCGCCTTCGATATTACTGCATTCGACGTTCGACCGCCGCGCACTCTGGCAGGGTCGAGCTCCACTGCACTTTCCTGAATACCGGTACGAACCCCGCTGACTGGCCGAGATCGAGAGAGGGGTAAGAGGCACAACGGGGTAGGACAACCCGGCGTCCTTTAACCTCCGTTACAGTCTGTCTTATTGTGCTGCCATTTGTTGTTGATTCTTTGTCTTATGTGTTATGATTGTATTATCTCTGAAACTCACCCATTGTGTCATGTCTGCATCATGTACTCTCAATGTGGTTGAAGTGTATAAATATGCTGTGGGTTCACATAATAAAGAGTTACTTGTTGTACACAAGAAGAACAGTCCCGGTGTCTTTATGCTCTTGTGGTTTAAAGTATCCCCTCTGATACACATCTGAGCCAAGTTGTAACGGTTTTTTAAAGGGATAGTAATACTTCGTTTTAACTTTATTTTATTTTGTAGGCATTAAAAAAAATATGAAGAATGATATGTCTTATGTCTCAAACCTTTATGGTTTAAGAGATATTCACAAGCAAAGTTTCCCCTCCCCGCCCCTTTTTCCTAGTGTAAGCCATCTCTTCTCAGATGTGAATCTGGTAGTAAGACCAGACAGATAACAGAAGGGGACAATCTTCTTACAATGAAAACAATGAAAGCCCTGCCCCCCTTGACAAGTTTTTCAGCTTTTTCCCTTATCTTAATTGAAGATTGTCCCTCTCTGCAATCTACCTGGGCACCTCCCTTGTGCTCTGGCTGAAAAGTGTTACATCAGTAAAAGGGGCGGGAGGGGGATACTTTGTCATTGAATTACTCTGGAACTACAACTCTGACAGAATTGAAATAACACTCTCCAAAGTCCAAATACTATGATGATTAATTAGAGCTGCTTTTATTATGAAACATTACTATCCCTTTAAGACACTCACACCAGCAGGTAGAATAAAACACAGTTTTATAAAAAAAAATAAAATAAAAAGTAAAGAATGCCCTCTACAGTCAACACAAAAATAATAGGGATCACAGACTGAGATGCTAACACAGGTTAAGTATACAGAAGCATAAGTATCACATATACTATCTCCGGATAGGTACACAGTAGCGAGGATACTCAGTGGCTAAATACAATGCTCAGTCAGTCTCTGTTGTGGTGTTTGGCACGCCCAAGATGGTGATCAGGCAGCTATAGTGAAAGTTCTTAAGGCTAGAATGTTGCAGCCAGTACCGAATAGTGGAGGAATCTGCAGAGAAGTTGCAGTGAATAGCCCCCACGGGCGTAGCAACGGAGACAACTTAATCTGCAAGTGCTTGAGTCGATAGCCCCCATGGGCGTAACAACAACGACTGATACAATACAAGAGCTTGCCAATAGCCCCCACGGGAGTAATAACGGAGACCAACTGCACAGGAAAGACTTGAGCCAAATAGCCCCACTGGCGTATACCGGAGACAACCTGCAAGAGCTTGAGCCAGTAGCCCCACGGGAGTAACAACGGAGACTGCTATAATGCAAGAGCTAGCCAATAGCCCCCACGGGCGTACTAACAGAGACCACTCTGTGCTGCAAGTATATGAGCCAATAGCCCCCATGGGCATACACTGGAGACAACCTGCAAGAGCCAATAGCGCCTCTACCGGGCGCAGTAACGTATACAGACTACTCTGCTGATGGAATGATGAGCCGCCGTCTAGATTAGGCTTGTAACGCGGCTGGCTCTGCAGAAGTAGCGACCAAACAGTATAGGCTCAGCAAGTTACGTGAAGGCTCAGATAACAAAATGGCAGCAGTGCAAGGGTTAAGCAGCTCAAGGATCGAAGGCTCAGCAATCGTGGAAAGTGCTCTGCAAGAGTCAGGGAAGGCTCGGCAACGGAAGCACAGCTCTGCAAAAGATAACGGACTCAGCACTGGAGGCACAACTCTGCAGGAGTTACAGAGGCAAATGATCAGCCCGGTAAGTGAGCTCAGCGGAAGTCAGAATGTCTCCACAGCGACACTAGCAGCAGGAAGCAGGAACAAGCAGGTGTCTGGAACAAGCCGGTTCAGGTCACGGAGCAGGAAGTCAGCCAGGCCAGGTCGGTACACGGAGGTGGTTCTCAAACAAGCCGGATCAGTCACGAGCAGGAACGTCAGCCAAGCCGGGTCGGATCACGGAGCAGGAACACAGGAGCGTAGTCAAGACAGGCCAAATCGGTACACAGGAATCAGGAACACACAAACGCAGCAACAGCAACACTGGCTCTGGAACATCACGAAAGGGCACCTGACAGGTGTCAATGGCCAGACATAAAAAGGTCACCAGGGGCGGGCCAAACAGACTCAGCCAATCAGAGAGCACCACAAGCGAGAGTGACAGAGAGGGATCACGGGCACCGTGATACAAGTATCCTTTATCATCGACTGCCTGCTGCCAGCTATCTGTGGATCAGATTCTGAGTCGGGTCTTCTGGACTTTGTATGCTGTCAGACGGCGACGTGGACTCTGTTTGACATCACTGTGGTTCCTGCAACATCCTCCAGCTGTCCTTCTACCGGGAGTAGAGGCCTCACTCTCTATGGCCCATAGTACCAGTCTGCGACCCAACTCTGGCTTCAAGTTCCTTCGACCTTTTCCTGTCCACCTAGACTTCCTCTGACTCGGACAAGGAGTCAATGACGCTACCACTGTCATCAGACTTCGACACGGAGTTTACGACCCTGCAGATGCTCGATCGGGCCGGCTATTACTCGACCTGTATGAACCAAGCTGTGTAATCGGCCTCCAAGAAGGAGAAACCCGGAACGATGGCTGAGGGTGACACGGTGCCCTTCCAGCTTCCGTTACACCCCCTGAACACAATAATCATTTTCACCCCCTCAAACACAATAATCATTTCCTCCCACCAAGCACAAAATTATCATTTCCTCCCACCAAGCATAACATTTCAATTTCCTCCCCCAAACGCAGTAATCATTTTCCCCCTAGCACAATAATCATTCCACCCAAGCACAATGAACTTCCCCCCCGGAACACAATAATCATTCCTCCCACCAAGCACAAGATTATAATTTCCTCCCCCAAACGCAGTAATCATTTTCCCCCTAGCACAATAATCATTCCACCCAAGCACAATGAACGTCCCCCCCGGAACACAATAATCATCCCCCCCCCCAAACACAATAATAATTTCCTTGACCTGAAAACAATAATCATTCCCACCCAGCACAATAATAATTTCCTCCCCTGAACACAATAATAATTTCCCCCCAGCACAATAATCATCCCTTCCATGCACAATAATCATTTCAAACCCCCCCAAGCAAAATAATCATTTTCTCCCCCAGCTCAATAATTGTGGTGCCTGTCACTCCTGACAATAACACACTGCTCTGTTTGTCAGATTGTAGTTGCAGGACAGCCTCCGTTTATTAAGGTCAATACAGCTTGGGAGGTGAGGGTGATGGCTGAGCAAGAGAGTGAGACCGCTCAGTTCCTGGTCTGCTGGGTGCTCAGTTTTCTTCCACTGGGCAAGAGGTGTGTTCCAGTTGCTGTCCTCTTAAGTGGCTGATGCCAACAGCAATTTAGGGAGAAAGGGCCGTCCTGCAGCGGATGCTACACATACATCCACTTCTCTGGTTCCACTTCCGGATGCGACCGTGGCGACTCTCTGAGTGTGTGCAGCCTCACCCTTGGACACTGCAATAATAATTTCCTCCCCCCAAGCACAATACTCATTTCTACTTACCCCGGAGTACAATAATCATTTCTTCCCTCCGTACACAATAATCATTCCCCCGAGTGCAATAATCATTTCCCCTTGAAAACAATAATAATTTCCTCCCCCGAGCACAATAATCATTTCTTCCCCCGAACACAATAAACATTTCCACACCCCCAAGCATAATAATCATTTCCTCCCCCCCGTACACAATAATCATCCCTCCGAGTGTAATAATCATTTCTCCTTGAACACAATAATCATTTCCTCCCCCCCAACACAATAATAATTTCCCCCTCGAACACAATAATAATTTCCTCTTCCAAACACAATAATAATCCCCCCAAGTACAATAATCATTTCCCCCTCAAACACAATAACCATTTCCTCCCCCAATCACAAGAGTCATTCCCCCCGAACACAATAATCATTTCCACCCACCAAGCATAATAATCATTTCCTCCCCTGAATACAATAATAATTTCCTCCCCTCAACACAATAATCATTTCCTCCCCCCCGAGTACAATAATAATTTCCCTCTCAAACACAAGAATAATTTCCTCTCCCCCAAGCACAATAATCATTCACCCTCAGAACACAATAATCATTTCTTCCAACAAAACACAATAATGATTCCCCCTGCACAATAATCATTTCCCCCCAGAACACAATAATAATTTCCCCAAAGCACAATAATCATTTCCTCTCCTCAAACACAATAATCATCTCCTCCCGAACACAATAACCATCTCCTCCCCACGAGCACAATAATCATTTCCCCCTCCCGAACACAATAATAATTTCCCCCGAACACAATAATAATTTCCCCCGAACACAATAATAATTTCCTCCCCCCAAGCACAATAATCATTCATCCTCCAAACACAATAACCATTTCCTCCCCCAACAACACAATATTAATTCCCCCAGCACAATAATCATTTCCCCCTGTACACAATAATAATTTCTCCCCCAGAACACAATAATAATTTCCTCCCCCTCAGCACAATAATCATGCATGTGACTTCTCTGGTTGTCAGATTGTAGTTGCAGGACAGCCTCCGTTTATTAGGGACAATACAGCCTGGGAGGTGAGGTCATGGCTGGGGAAGAGAGTTAGACCACTCAGTCCCTGCTCTGCTGGATGATGCACTCCCCCGGCATCCACTGGGAGAGAGGTGTGTTGCCATCCTCTTTTCAAGTGGTTGGCACCAACAGCAGTTCAGGGACAAAGGGCCCTCCTGCAGAGGATGCTGCACATACATCTGCTTTCCTGGTTCCACTTCCTGATGTGACTGTCAATATGCTCTGACTGTTTGCTGCCTCACTCTTGGACACCACAATAATCATTTCCTCCCGCACAGTGCACAATAATCATTTATAACCCCCAGAGCAAAATAATAATCCCCCAGAGAAAAATAATAATTTCCTCTCCCCAAACACAATAATCATTTCTTTTCCCAAGCACAATAATCATTGGTCCCCCAAGCACAATAATATTTTTTACCCCCTGAGCACAATAATAATTTCCTCTCCCAAACACAATAATCATTTCCTCTCCCAAACACAATAATCATTTCCTCTCCCAAACACAATAATCATTTCCTCTCCCAAACACAATAATCATTTCCTCCCCCAAGCAGAATAATATTTCCTGCCCCCGAACACAATAATCATTTCCTCCCCAGAACACAATAATAATTTCCTCCCCTGAACACAATAACAATTTTCTCTTCTCAACACAATAATCATTTCCTCCCCCTGAGCACACTGCAACCGTAGACACAGCGGTCGGCCAAGTGCAGCAGATGAAAGACACATCATGCTTACTTCCCTTCACAATCGGAAGATGTTCAGAAATGCCATCAGCTCAGAATTGGCAGAAAACGGTGGGACCCTACTACACCCATCTACTGTCTGGAGTAGTCTGGTCAGAAGTGGTCTTGATGGAAGACTTGCGGCCAAAAAGCCATACCTCCGACATGGAAACAAGGCCTAGCGACTCAACTATGCATGAAAACAGGAACTGGGGTGTAGAAAAATGGCAGCAGGTTCTCTGGACTGATGAGTCAAAATGTTAAATATTTGTCTGTAGCAGAAGGATGTTTGTTCGCCGAAGGGCTGGAGAGTTCCTTGAAAGTTTGAGGCTGCATTTCTGCAAATGGAGTTGGGGATCTGGCCAAAATTAATGGTCTCCTCAATGCGGAGAAGTACAGCCAGATACTTAAAGGGATAGTGATGTTTTTATAAAAGTAATTTGCTGAGTCTTCTTTGTGGACAGAAGGAGCAGGCAGGGGATCTTTCTCCACTTCATAACTTTTGAACTACAAACAAGTAAGCTCCTACACATAGCACAAAGACTTTCCCGGACAGGAAACTTATTCTCACTTTAATCCTGCTGTCCTTTTCCTCTGATTTTCTTCCCTTTCTTTGGCTCCCTGTTGTTCACCTTGCCTATCTGTCTGTCTTTCAGCCTCTTTTCTCGTCTTCCCCCATCTTGCTGGTACTCACCTCTCCCTTGTCATCGCTCTTTTCTTCCAGCCTCTTTCTCCTTTTCTGTTCATTGTTTTGTTCCTCTGTTCATTTTTCCCTGTCTTTCTTGGAGCTCCTTCTTCTCTCCCCTCCTTGTTATCGCCATGAAGTCTGGAACTGTCCGGTTCTCCTCCAGTTCTACGTCTCCTGTCTGCATGTTCCACTGTGGTACTGTGGGACCTTGGGTTAACGGTCTGGCCTCAGGTGGGTTTCTGGATTGTTTCGGGTTGCTGGACTCTGGTCTCTGTGACATGTGGGACTTCCGCGTGGGACAGGATCCTGAGTGGTACCCGCCCTGCTGCCTGGTGGTGTTCATCATCGAGTGCATGTGCCAGGCCTCTCCTCTTCTGCTATATCTATACTTCTATATATATATAGCTTTATTTGCTATTCCTTCTGCTTCTTTGTTTTCTGTGTCTGGTACATTTTGCTGTCTGGTTTGCCTTCTCTTCCCTCTTGGTGTTTTATGTTCTTGTTGGGCTGTTGCGCTGGTGTTTTTCTCTTGTTCTTTTCCTGCCTCCCTGAGACTTCTGGTGTTTCCCTCTCTTCTCCGCTGTCTGCCTCCTCTGTGTGGCATCTGGGTGTCACATCTGCTTTTATTCTCTCTCTCTCTCTTTGGGCTTTTCTTTGCTTCTTTCCTGGCTCTTTTCGGGAGGCCTGGCTGCATGACTTTAGGACTGCTTCTTCCCTAGCTCATTTTATAGGACCCGCGGCCCTTCTTTATTGAGCATTAAGTGCTACTAGGCCTCGTTTATAAGGCCTTAGCTCTACTTTGCTGACACAATATGCCCGATTCTTCTGTGATATCTATATTTGGTGGCAGTCTGCACAGGCCTTGTGGGTGCAACTTAGGTTTCCTTAGTTTAATTTTGGGGTGTTCTGTGCTCCTTTGAGTGGAGTTTTGGCTCCTTGGGTGCACCTACCAGCTACAAAACTTCTCCCCCGTAACAATCATGTGTATTAAAAAAAACAGCACACAAAATGCACGGTACATATACCAACTAACAAAGGCACATGTTCTGTGTTCACGGACCAGCGATGCAGTGCGGAGAGTAACCTGAGTCCATCAGTAAATATCGATAGGAGAAGAAGAACTAGGAGTTGAGAGAGATGGAACAACTATGGCTTAAACAGGATTAGAAATAAAATAAATGTAACGACTGGTGCACACTTTCACTTCGTACCCCACATGTTCACCCACAGGGCAGAATAATGGCCAGCCCTGCGTGACCACGGGACGCCCAAGCCAGCCAGTGCCATCTAGAGAGTAATGACGTGTGAACCATACATAAGAGGAAAAATTACAACTCGCTTATGTTCTATGTCAGCCCCCTCACACTGAAGATGGTGTCAGTGGCTTAGTAGATGTTACGGTTTTTTAGGACACTCAGACCAGTAAGTGAAAATAAAACGTCTGTAGAGCCAGTGCCAATTGATCCAGGCGCTGCTCATGGACATCCATTCTCCAGTGGATGTTCTGAGTATTACTTTCACCCTTACCGTCTGAGGTCATGGCCCTTTCGTACTGTTACGGTTTTTTAGGACACTCAGACCAGTAAGTGAAAATAAAACACACTTTATTTTAAAGTAAATAATGCATAGGTTCGCCCTCTAGTGGCGGTAGGTAATACACAGATTGTGCAAACAGAGATATTACAATAGTAATAGCACAATAGAGAAACATGCAAGATAATAAGCAATAGGATGGTATGAATCCCCAAGCGGTTAATGACTTGAAAACAGTCTGTCTCAGATGTGGAGGTTTGGCACGCCCTGGGTGTTAAAAGGCTGTGCTGTATAGACAAAGTTCATCAAGTCCTGAAGACTGAACTGCCTCGCCAAAGTGTTTGGATATTAAGCAGAATAGGAATCACTTAGCCCCCACGGGCATAGCTACTGGAACTGCTTTGGTTTGTGCAAGTGCAAATAGCCCCCACGGGAGTAACGGGAACCGGCCGTCAATGCTTATCAGCCTCCTCAGACTTCGTTGAATGCTGGAAAACGTACGCAAGAGCCACTAGCCCCCTCGGGCGTAGTACCGGATAAGCAAACACTGAAGTCTTAAACTGCCACCACTCTGTGTAACGGATAAGGCCCGGTAACCGACACCGGAGAGCCTTAGGCGCCCAAACGGCCCAAACGATGTGACTACTCTGCAATGGAGGACTAGAGTTGCCGACGGTGAGCGGCCAACTCAGCAGCAGTATCACGGGTAACAAGGCTCGTACCGAAGGTAGAGACTGTGAGATCGAGGCAGCACTGCTGGAGTTAAAAAGCACGTTTACTCGAGGCTTCAGCGCTACGGGAAGGCTCTGCAATGAGAGGACTGCATACGGATACAGGTACAGCTCTGCACGGGTAGCGAGGCACTGCACTAATCGAGGGGAACACCAGGCGAGGCAGTCACACTGAAGTTGGCAACAGAGACTGATAATGTCGCGGCGGCGACAACTGGAACGCAGGTCACTGGAACAAGCTGGAAGTCGATCTTCGGAGCAGGAAGTCAGCCGGGCCGAGTCGGAGCACGTAGGAGGTAGTCAAACAAGCCGGGTCATACACAAGCAGGAACGTCAGTCTAGCCGGGTCAGGATCCAAGGGTGGTACGCAGACAAGTCGGGTCATACACAAGCAGGAACACTGGAGAATAGTCAGGACAAGCCGAATCGGTACACAGGAACTCAGAATACTGGAACACAGCAACAGCACTACTGGCTCAGGAACACCACGAAAGGGCATCTGACAGGTGAGATAGCCAGGTATAAAAAGGTCATCAGGAGGCGGGCCAAACCCACTCAGCGAATCAGTGTCTGCCACAAATGAGAGTGACAGGAATCACAGGTACTGTGATAGTACCCCCCTCTCAAAGGCCCCCTCTCCCTGCCTGAGGTCTGGGTTTCAAAGGATATTTAGTGTGAAAGCTGCGTACCAACCTAGGTGCATGGAGGTCCCCTTGATTAACCAAAGAACGTTCTTCAGGACCATAGCCCTTCCAATGAACCAAATATTGCAGCTTTCCTCTAAATCTCCTAGAATCAATAATACTCTGGACCTCATATTCTTCCTGGCCCTGGAGTCCACCGGCCCAGGAATCACTGGCATAGTAGTATAACGATTGCACACCAAGGGTTTCAGGAGTGACACGTGGAACACATTATGAATGTGCATAGAGGGTGGAAGTTCCAGAGCATAAGAGACCGGATTAATCTTGCGGATAATCTTAAATGGACCAATGAACCGGGGAGTCAGTTTGTTGGACGGCACTTGTAAATTGAGGTTTCTGGATGACAGCCATACCCTGTCCCCAACTTGAAATGAGACCGCTGGAAGGCGTCTGCGATTAGCGTGCCGTTGCTGCCGCCTAAATGACAGACTGAGGGACCTCTGAACCTGTGCCCAAGTGGAGCGAAGCCGTGCCAAATGCTCGTCCAAAGCAGGAATCTGCTGCGCCTGAAAGGAGTCCGGGAGCAGGCAAGGCTGGAACCCATAATTAACGAGGAACGGGGAGCTCCCGGACGATGAGTTAACCGCACAGTTTCTGGCAAATTCCGCCCATGGCAACAGGTCAGCCCAATTATCATGATGATCGGTGACAAAGCAGCGAAGGAACTGCTCCAGTCCCTGATTGGCACGCTCAGCGGCCCCATTCGTCTGGGGATGGTAGGCGGAGGAAAATGACAATTGGATGCCCATCTGACCACAAAATGCCCTCCAAAACCTAGAAACAAACTGGCTCCCACGGTCGGAAACAATCACTCTGGGTACTCCGTGCAGACGGAACACCTCTCTGGCAAAGACTACCGCCAATTCCTGGGCCGATGGAAGGCCAGTCAGAGGCACAAAATGTGCCATCTTGGAGAATCTATCGACCACCATAAGAATGAAAGTGTAACCTCTGGAGGCAGGTAATTCTCCCAAAAAGTCAATGGATATATGAGACCAAGGACGGTCTCCGTTAGGCACCGGTTGCAATAAGCCCACGGGGAGATGTCTAGGGGTCTTGGCACGGGCACAGGTGGTACAAGCTGCAGTAAAAGCGGCGCAGTCGGCTCTCAAAGTAGGCCACCAAAATAGCTGCGAGAGAGACCATACTAGTTGGTCCCTACCAATATGCCCAGCTGCTTTAGAAGCGTGATAAGTTTCCAACAGACGGACACGGAATGACTCATCTACAAAACACTTCCCCACTGGGGTTTCAGGAGGTGCCCGTGATTGTGATGCCAGTATCTCCTCCCCCAGAGGCGATGTTATGGTGGTACGAATAGTAGCCAGGATATGATCTGGCTGAATGATGGGTACCGGGTCTTCCTCCCTCTCAGTGTCAGAAGCGAACTGACGTGACAAAGCATCAGCCTTGATATTCTTGGAGCCAGGGAGATAGGACACTAGAAAATTAAATCGTGACAAAAACAGCGCCCACCTAGCTTGTCGAGAAGACAGTCTTTTGGCTTTGGAGAGATAGGTTAAATTCTTATGGTCAGTCAGAATTAGCACTGGAGTCTGAGTGCCCTCCAAAAGGTGTCGCCACTCCTTTAATGCTAGGATGATGGCCAACAGTTCCCTGTCGCCAATCTCGTAATGGCTCTGAGCGCTGGACAATTTCTTAGAGAAAAAACCACAAGGCTTTAAGACGCCACCTCCCACAGGACGTTGGGAGAGTACTGCCCCAACCTCAACTTCCGAAGCGTCAACCTCCAGTGTAAACGGCAGGGAGGGATTAGGGTGGGACAGTATAGGAGCAGATGCAAAGGCAGATTTCAGGGTAACAAATGCGTCCTCAGCTGCCTGAGACCACTGAGAGGGAGAAGCGCCCTTATGAGTCAAATCTGAAAGTGGTTTTACAATCGTGGAAAAGTTCTTGATGAACTTCCTATAATAGTTAGCAAAACATAAGAATCGCTGAATGGCCTTTAACCCCTTAGGCCGAGGCCATTGCAGAACCGCTGCCAACTTTTCCTGATCCATGGCAATGCCACTTTTGGAGATTATGAACCCCAGGAATGGTACTTGAGATGTATGGAATTCACACTTTTCTAGTTTACAAAATAACTTGTGCTTACGAAGTCGAAGCAAGACCTCTGAGACATCCTTAATGTGTTGGGAGAGGTTAGCAGAATGAATCAGTATATCATCTAGATATACTACCACACAGGACTGGAGCAGATCACGTAAGATATCGTTAATAAATTCCTGAAACACTGCAGGTGCATTGCATAAGCCGAATAGCATCACCAGATATTCATAATGCCCTGTTCTGGTATTAAACGCCGTTTTCCACTCGTCACCCTCTTTAATTCTGACTAGATTATAGGCGGCTCGCAAGTCAAGTTTAGTAAAGATCGAAGAGCCCTTTAATCTGTCAAATAATTCTGTAATAAGTGGAATGGGATAGGCGTTCTTAGGCATCAGCTTATTCAGCCCTCGGTAGTCAATGCAAGGCCTGAGTTCCCGATTTTTCTTTTTAACAAAGAAAAATCCTGCGCCAGCCGGAGATGTAGATTTACGAATGATTCCCCTCTCCAGGGCATCTGTGATATAATCCTCCATAGCCTTATTTTCCTCACAAGACAGTGGGTAAGTACGTCCCCTGGGGGGCACGGCACCTGGAGGCAAATCAATGGCGCAATCGTATGGCCTATGGTCAGGTAATGCGCTGGCCTCTCCTTTGCTAAATACGTCACTGAATTGCCCATATTCTGTTGGCACAGCTGGAGAGGTACACATCATCTTGACAGGAAAAGAGAGACCATTCTTATTACAGTACTCAGACCAGGAGTTAACTTCACACCTTTGCCAGTCAAATTGGGGATTGTGTGCCTGTAACCATGGAAACCCCAAAATAACTGAATGGTGCGGGGAACGAATGATCTGAAATCTTATCTGCTCCTTGTGACAAGCCCCCACTGTCATTGTCACTGGGATTGTCTCAAACGTAATGAAAGCAGGATCCAGGGGTCTGCCATCAATGGCCTCTATAGCCACAGGAGAGTCCTTTTTACATAACGGAATGCCCTGCAATTCAGCAAAGGACTGATCCATGAAGTAACCGGCTGCCCCGGAGTCCACCAATGCTAGGACTTCGATTACCTTGTCCGCCCAAGCAAATGCCACCTGGATGGTGGGTTTAGTGGTGCTAGTATCTAGGGACTGTTCTACACCACCTAGGGCCTGTCCCCCAAGGTACCCTAGGTGCATTCGTTTCCCGGCCTCACTGGACAATTGCATAATAGATGCCCAGGTTTGCCACAATATAGGCATAAGCCTTGCCTCCTACGAAACAGCCTCTCTTCCTTAGTGAGCCTAGTGAATCCTACTTGCATAGGTTCAGTACTGTCGGCTGGTCGTTCAGGTAGAACGGGTGGTGTGGGTGGGTTAAGGAAACTGTTCTGGCCATAGCTTTTTGCTTTAGACCTTTTAGCCAAGCGTCTCTCACGGATGCGGGAGTCTATTAACATGACATAGTCAATGTACTCATCCAGCTCGCCGGGTACATCTCGAGCAGCTATCTCGTCCTTAATCTGTTCAGAGAGACCCTGGGTAAAGGCTGCAAGTAAGGCCTCATCGTTCCAGCCCACCTCTGCTGCCAAGGTCCGGAACTCGATAGCATACTCGCCCAGAGTGCGTTCGCCCTGCTGAATCTCCATCAGCCTTTTGGCAGCAGAGGCAGCCCTACCAGGAACCTCAAACACACGTCTGGACTTCATCACGAAATCTCTAAAGTTCAGTGTGCAGGGTCTGGCATTTTCCCACAAAGGATTCGCCCATGCCAAAGCTTTGCCCGTCAATAGAGATATCATCAAGCCGACCTTAATACGGTCGTTAGGAAAAGCCTGGGGTGCCAATTCCAAAAATATCTCCAACTGGTTAATGAAACCTCTGCATAGGGAGGGTTCGCCATCATATCTTAAGGGTAACGGCGCCGCTGCCGTTAACCCTCTTGAGTTAGCAGAGGGGGTTACAGACGGATTCTCCGGTGTCAAGACTGGGGGGACCACCGGATTAGGACCAGACTTGTCCAAATGTACTGTGCGTTCGAGTAACGTCTGTAGAGCCAGTGCCAATTGATCCAGGCGCTGCTCATGGACATCCATTCTCCAGTGGATGTTCTGAGTATTACTTTCACCCTTACCGTCTGAGGTCATGGCCCTTTCGTACTGTTACGGTTTTTTAGGACACTCAGACCAGTAAGTGAAAATAAAACACACTTTATTTTAAAGTAAATAATGCATAGGTTCGCCCTCTAGTGGCGGTAGGTAATACACAGATTGTGCAAACAGAGATATTACAATAGTAATAGCACAATAGAGAAACATGCAAGATAATAAGCAATAGGATGGTATGAATCCCCAAGCGGTTAATGACTTGAAAACAGTCCGTCTCAGATGTGGAGGTTTGGCACGCCCTGGGTGTTAAAAGGCTGTGCTGTATAGACAAAGTTCATCAAGTCCTGAAGACTGAACTGCCTCGCCAAAGTGTTTGGATATTAAGCAGAATAGGAATCACTTAGCCCCCACGGGCATAGCTACTGGAACTACTTTGGTTTGTGCAAGTGCAAATAGCCCCCACGGGAGTAACGGGAACCGGCCGTCAATGCAAGAGCTTATCAGCCTCCTCAGACTTCGCTGAATGCTGGAATATGTACGCAAGAGCCACTAGCCCCCTCGGGCGTAGTACCGGATAAGCAAACACTGAAGTCTTAAGCTGCCACCACTCTGTGTAACAGATAAGGCCCGGTAACCGACACCGGAGAGCCTTAGGCGCCCAAACGGCCCAAACAATGTGACTACTCTGCAATGGAGGACTAGAGTTGCCGACGGTGAGCCAACTCAGCAGCAGTATCACGGGTAACAAGGCTCGTACCGAAGGTAGAGAGTGTGAGATCGAGGCAGCACTGCTAGAGTTAAAAAGCACGTTTACTCGAGGCTTCAGCGCTACGGGAAGGCTCTGCAATGAGAGGACTGCATACGGATACAGGTACAGCTCTGCATGGGTAGCGAGGCACTGCACTAATCGAGGGGAACACCAGGCAAGGCAGTCACACTGAAGTTGGCAACAGAGACTGATAATGTCGCGGCGGCGACAACTGGAACGCAGGTCACTGGAACAAGCTGGAAGTCGATCTTCAGAGCAGGAAGTCAGCCGGGCCGAGTCGGAGCACGTAGGAGGTAGTCAAACAAGCCGGGTCATACACAAGCAGGAACGTCAGTCTAGCCGGGTCAGGATCCAAGGGTGGTACGCAGACGAGTCGGGTCATACACAAGCAGGAACACTGGAGAATAGTCAGGACAAGCCGAATCGGTACACAGGAACTCAGAACACAGGAACACAGCAACAGCACTACTGGCTCAGAAACACCAGGAAAGGGCATCTGACAGATGTGATAGCCAGGTATAAAAAGGTCACCAGGAGGCGGGCCAAACCCACTCAGCGAATCAGTGTCTGCCACAAATGAGAGTGACAGGAATCACAGGTACTGTGATAGTAGAGGACATCAGGATGGTGGCGATAAAGGGGCATGCTAGGACAATACATATTTATTTATATATATCACCTCCAGTGTATATAGCACTGTACTATATATTCAGTACTTGTTGCAGTTTACCTTCACTTCAGCATCATTACAGGCGCGAGGCTTCAAGCATGCTGCAGGCCTCTGTTTTATCTTCTTACTGTAGTCTCCTCCTACCAACTTCCTACTTCCTCCCTCTGAGCTGCTCTGCCTACTTCCTGTGGAGGGGTTTAAAAGGCTGACTAAGGCTTGACTCAGATGCCCTTGCATTGTTGATCTAAGCAGTTAAGTACCTTGGCCTCCGTGTATGACCTGGCTAGTCTTCCATCCATTCTAGTGCTGACCTGTGGCTTTGTCTGTCTATTCTTTTGCCTCACCCCAATAGTGGACATCCAATCTGGTGCAGACTTGTGGCTTTGGCTGACTACCTGAACTGTGTATGACCCGGCCTGTCTGACTACCCCCTCTGGTGCTGATAACAGCGCTTGCTGGCTGGTAACCCTCTGCTTGTTCCTGTATATGTTTGTTCTTTCTATCTAATTGTTAATAAATGGCATTTACTGTACAGTACTGACTCCTGATCTTCTCTGGGTAACCGTGACAGTACTGTTCAAAAGTCTTAGGCAGGTATGAGAAAATGTAAGAACACTTTCAAATATAGACATGTTAATAGTTTATTAATAGTTTATTTTTATCGATTAACAAAATGATAGTGAGTGACCAGAAGAATAAAAATCAAATCAATATTTGGAGTGACCACCCTTTGCCTTCAGGACAACATTCATTCTTCTAGGTACAATTACACACAGTTTGTAAGCAACTTGGCAGGTAGGTTGTTCCAGACATCTTGGAGAACTACCCACAGTTCTTTTATGCTGCAGAATAAATCTGTGGCCAATCAGATGCCTCCCTGATGGTATTGCATGACTGATAAGTAGCTGCCTGTACTGCTCAGCATTGAGGAGACCATTAATTCTGACGAAATCCCCAACTCCATTTGCAGAAATTAAGCCCCAAACTTATGAGGAACCGCCACCATGCTTCACTGTTGCCTGCAGACACTCATTCTTGTACCACTCTCCAGACTTTCGGTGAACAAACTGCCTTCTGTTACAGCCAAATATTTCAAATTTTGACTCATCGGTCCAGAGCACCTGCTGCCATTTGTCTACACCCCAGTTCCTGTGTTCTTCAAAAGAGCTTGGACAGCACATCTGGAAACCCCTGTCTGCCATGAAATTTCTGCCCAGGAGAGACCTTGCTGATGCAATATAACTACCTTGTGTCTTGTTGCTGTGCTCAGTCTTGCCATGGTGTATGACTTTTGACATGTCTTCAGAAACCCGAGTTTGGCTGTTCCTCACCCAGTTTTATTCCTCCTACACAGCTTTTTCTGTTTCAGTTAATGATTATGTTTCAGCCTGCATATTACATTGATGATCATTATCCCCTATTCGGTATAATTGTTTAATCTACACCTGACTATATGCCTACACAATCCCTGACTATGTGCAAGTGAACCTAGAGAAACTGATGGTGTTTTGAAGGCAAAGGGTGGTCACACCAAATATGGATTTGATTTTGATTTTTCTTCTGTTCACTGACTATTACTTTTGTTAATTGATAAAAATAAACTATTAACATGTCTATTTTTGAAAGTATTCTTACTTTACAGATTTTTTTCACACCTGCCTAAGACTTTTGTACAGTACTGTATACACACACACACACACATATATACATATGCACACATAGATGCAGAAACTCACACGCCCACAGACACACATACCCACACACACATACATATGCACACAGATATATACATACACTAGAACATACATACATACAGACTTACACACACACACATACATAAATACATACATATGCACACAGATATATACAGACACTAGAACATATATACATACAGACTTACACACACATACATAAATACATACATATGCACACAGATATATACAGACACTAGAACATATATACATACAGACTTACACACACACACACATACATAAATACATACATATGCACACAGATATATACAGACACTAGAACATATATACATACAGACTTACACACACACACACACACACATACATAAATACATACATATGCACACAGATATATACAGACACTAGAACATATATACATACAGACTTACACACATATGCACACACACCTGCATACATAAACACACACATACACACGCATACATAAATACACATACACACACAATGGTTGGGGTCCCTGTTTCTGTGAATTGTGATATTGGTGCAGACGAGGCTGGCAGAGAGATCAGATCTGGGTGGTTTTGTGGGTACTTCCTCCCCCCGTTTCTCCCTGCGCACCTCTGGGTGAAACATTGTCACATTTCCTGTTATTGTTGTGGGGAGACCGCAATGAGAGCGAGATGGAGTGGGGGAGGGAGTGAAAGAGAGAGGAAGAAGGGGGTGAGAGAGGAGCAGGTGATGAGTTTGAGAGTTGGGGGTAAGAATTAGGGAAGGGAGGAAAAGGCAGAGATAGGAAGCCGGTTCCAGGGGAGATACAGACAGAGGATAGAGAGATACAGGGGTGGGGAACAGTATAACTGCAAACTGGGGCAAACCCAATACAACATATGTCATACATCAGGGGGCAAAATACTAATATCCCTGCAGCCCAGATCCCCTGACCTTCATATACCACTAAATCCTATAAGGGATCCTCATCCCAGTGTAAATCCTATAAGGGATCCTCATCCCAGTGTAAATCCTATAAGGGATTCTCACCCCTGTGTAAATCCTATATGGGATCCTCATCCCAGTGTAAATCCTATAATCCTCATCCCAGTGTAAATCCTATAAGGGATCGTCATTCCAATGTAAATCCTATAAGGGATCCTCATCCCAGTGTAAATCCTATAAGGGATCCTCATCCCAGTGTAAATCCTATAAGGGATCCTCATCCCAGTGTAAATCCTATAAGGGATCCTCATCCCAGTGTAAATCCTATAAGGGATCCTCATCCCAGTGTAAATCCTATAAGGATCCTCATCCCAGTGTAAATCCTATAAGGGATCCTCATCCCAGTGTAAATTATATAAGGATCCTCATCCCAGTGTAAATCCTATAATCCTCATCCCAGTGTAAATCCTATAATCCTCACCCCAGTGTAAATCCTATAATCCTCATCCCAGTGTAAATCCTATAATCCTCACCCCAATGTAAATCCTATAATCCTCACCCCAGTGTAAATCCTATAATCCTCATCCCAGTGTAAATCCTATAATCCTCACCCCAGTGTAAATCCTATAATCCTCATCCCAGTGTAAATCCTATAAGGGATCCTCATCCCAGTGTAAATCCTATAATCCTCACCCCAGTGTAAATCCTATAATCCTCATCCCAGTGTAAATCCTATAATCCTCATCCCAGTGTAAATCCTATAATCCTCATCCCAATGTAAATCCTATAATCCTCATCCCAGTGTAAATCCTATAATCCTCATCCCAGTGTAAATCCTATAATCCTCATCCCAGTGTAAATCCTATAATCCTCATCCCAGTGTAAATCCTATAATCCTCATCCCAGTGTAAATCCTATAATCCTCATCCCAGTGTAAATCCTATAATCCTCACCCCAGTGTAAATCCTATAATCCTCACCCCAGTGTAAATCCTATAATCCTCACCCCAGTGTAAATCCTATAATCCTCACCCCAATGTAAATCCTATAATCCTCATCCCAGTGTAAATCCTATAATCCTCACCCCAGTGTAAATCCTATAATCCTCATCCCAGTGTAAATCCTATAATCCTCATCCCAGTGTAAATCCTATAATCCTCATCCCAGTGTAAATCCTATAATCCTCATCCCAGTGTAAATCCTATAATCCTCATCCCAGTGTAAATCCTATAATCCTCACCCCAGTGTAAATCCTATAATCCTCACCCCAATGTAAATCCTATAATCCTCATCCCAGTGTAAATCCTATAATCCTCACCCCAGTGTAAATCCTATAATCCTCATCCCAGTGTAAATCCTATAATCCTCACCCCAGTGTAAATCCTATAATCCTCACCCCAGTGTAAATCCTATAATCCTCATCCCAGTGTAAATCCTATAATCCTCATCCCAGTGTAAATCCTATAATCCTCATCCCAGTGTAAATCCTATAATCCTCACCCCAGTGTAAATCCTATAATCCTCATCCCAGTGTAAATCCTATAATCCTCATCCCAGTGTAAATCCTATAATCCTCATCCCAGTGTAAATCCTATAAGGGATCCTCATCCCAGTGTAAATCCTATAATCCTCACCCCAGTGTAAATCCTATAATCCTCATCCCAGTGTAAATCCTATAATCCTCATCCCAGTGTAAATCCTATAATCCTCATCCCAATGTAAATCCTATAATCCTCATCCCAGTGTAAATCCTATAATCCTCATCCCAGTGTAAATCCTATAATCCTCATCCCAGTGTAAATCCTATATGGGATCCTCACCCCAGTGTAAATCCTATAAGGGATCCTCATCCCAGTGTAAATCCTATAATCCTCATCCCAGTGTAAATCCTATAATCCTCATCCCAGTGTAAATCCTATAATCCTCACCCCAGTGTAAATCCTATAATCCTCACCCCAGTGTAAATCCTATAATCCTCATCCCAGTGTAAATCCTATAATCCTCACCCCAGTGTAAATCCTATAATCCTCACCCCAGTGTAAATCCTATAATCCTCATCCCAGTGTAAATCCTATAATCCTCATCCCAGTGTAAATCCTATAATCCTCATCCCAGTGTAAATCCTATAATCCTCACCCCAGTGTAAATCCTATAATCCTCATCCCAGTGTAAATCCTATAATCCTCACCCCAGTGTAAATCATATAATCCTCATCCCAGTGTAAATCCTATAATCCTCACCCCAGTGTAAATCCTATAATCCTCACCCCAGTGTAAATCCTATAATCCTCATCCCAGTGTAAATCCTATAATCCTCATCCCAGTGTAAATCCTATAATCCTCACCCCAGTGTAAATCCTATAATCCTCATCCCAGTGTAAATCCTATAATCCTCACCCCAGTGTAAATCCTATAATCCTCACCCCAGTGTAAATCCTATAATCCTCATCCCAGTGTAAATCCTATAATCCTCACCCCAGTGTAAATCCTATAATCCTCATCCCAATGTAAATCCTATAATCCTCACCCCAGTGTAAATCCTATAAGGGATCCTCATCCCAGTGTAAATCCTATAAGGGATCCTCATCCCAGTGTAAATCCTATAATCCTCATCCCAGTGTAAATCCTATAATCCTCATCCCAGTGTAAATCCTATAATCCTCACCCCAGTGTAAATCCTATAATCCTCATCCCAGTGTAAATCCTATAAGGGATCCTCACCCCAATGTAAATCCTATAATCCTCACCCCAGTGTAAATCCTATAATCCTCACCCCAGTGTAAATCCTATAATCCTCACCCCAGTGTAAATCCTACAATCCTCATCCCAGTGTAAATCCTATAATCCTCATCCCAGTGTAAATCCTATAATCCTCATCCCAGTGTAAATCCTATAATCCTCATCCCAGTGTAAATCCTATAAGGGATCCTCATCCCAGTGTAAATCCTATAATCCTCATCCCAGTGTAAATCCTATAATCCTCATCCCAGTGTAAATCCTATAAGGGATCGTCATTCCAATGTAAATCCTATAATCCTCATCCCAGTGTAAATCCTATAAGGGATCATCACCCCAGTGTAAATCCTATAAGGGATCCTCACCCCAGTGTAAATCCTATAAGGATACTCATCCCAGTGTAAATCCTATATGGGATCCTCATCCCAGTGTAAATCCTATAATCCTCACCCCAGTGTAAATCCTATAATCCTCACCCCAGTGTAAATCCTATAATCCTCATCCCAGTGTAAATCCTATAAGGGATCATCACCCCAGTGTAAATCCTATAAGGGATCCTCACCCCAGTGTAAATCCTATAAGGATACTCATCCCAGTGTAAATCCTATATGGGATCCTCATCCCAGTGTAAATCCTATAAGGGATCCTCATCCCAGTGTAAATCCTATATGGGATCCTCACCCCAGTGTAAATCCTATAAGGGATCCTCATCCCAGTGTAAATCCTATAATCCTCATCCCAGTGTAAATCCTATAATCCTCATCCCAGTGTAAATCCTATAATCCTCACCCCAGTGTAAATCCTATAATCCTCATCCCAGTGTAAATCCTATAATCCTCACCCCAGTGTAAATCCTATAATGGATCCTCACCCCAGTGTAAATCCTATAATCCTCACCCCAGTGTAAATCCTATAATCCTCACCCCAGTGTAAATCCTATAAGGGATCATCACCCCAGTGTAAATCCTATAAGGGATCCTCACCCCAATGTAAATCCTATAATCCTCATCCCAGTGTAAATCCTATAAGGGATCCTCACCCCAGTGTAAATCCTATAATCCTCATCCCAGTGTAAATCCTATAATCCTCATCCCAGTGTAAATCCTATATGGGATCCTCATCCCAGTGTAAATCCTATAATCCTCATCCCAGCGTAAATCCTATAAGGGATCGTCATTCCAATGTAAATCCTATAAGGGATCCTCATCCCAGTGTAAATCCTATAAGGGATCCTCATCCCTGTGTAAATCCTATAAGGGATCCTCATCCCAGTGTAAATCCTATAAGGGATCCTCATCCCAGTGTAAATCCTATAATCCTCATCCCAGTGTAAATCCTATAATCCTCATCCCAGTGTAAATCCTATAAGGGATCCTCATCCCAGTGTAAATCCTATAATCCTCATCCCAGTGTAAATCCTATAATCCTCACCCCAGTGTAAATCCTATAATCCTCACCCCAGTGTAAATCCTATAATCCTCATCCCAGTGTAAATCCTATAATCCTCATCCCAGTGTAAATCCTATAAGGGATCATCACCCCAGTGTAAATCCTATAAGGGATCCTCACCCCAGTGTAAATCCTATAAGGATACTCATCCCAGTGTAAATCCTATATGGGATCCTCATCCCAGTGTAAATCCTATAATCCTCACCCAGTGTAAATCCTATAATCCTCACCCCAGTGTAAATCCTATAATCCTCATCCCAGTGTAAATCCTATAAGGGATCATCACCCCAGTGTAAATCCTATAAGGGATCCTCACCCCAGTGTAAATCCTATAAGGATACTCATCCCAGTGTAAATCCTATATGGGATCCTCATCCCAGTGTAAATCCTATATGGGATCCTCATCCCAGTGTAAATCCTATATGGGATCCTCACCCCAGTGTAAATCCTATAATCCTCATCCCAGTGTAAATCCTATAATGGATCCTCACCCCAGTGTAAATCCTATAATCCTCACCCCAGTGTAAATCCTATAATCCTCACCCCAGTGTAAATCCTATAAGGGATCATCACCCCAGTGTAAATCCTATAAGGGATCCTCACCCCAATGTAAATCCTATAATCCTCATCCCAGTGTAAATCCTATAAGGGATCCTCACCCCAGTGTAAATCCTATAATCCTCATCCCAGTGTAAATCCTATAATCCTCATCCCAGTGTAAATCCTATATGGGATCCTCATCCCAGTGTAAATCCTATAATCCTCATCCCAGCGTAAATCCTATAAGGGATCGTCATTCCAATGTAAATCCTATAAGGGATCCTCATCCCAGTGTAAATCCTATAAGGGATCCTCATCCCTGTGTAAATCCTATAAGGGATCCTCATCCCAGTGTAAATCCTATAAGGGATCCTCATCCCAGTGTAAATCCTATAATCCTCATCCCAGTGTAAATCCTATAATCCTCATCCCAGTGTAAATCCTATAATCCTCATCCCAATGTAAATCCTATAATCCTCATCCCAGTGTAAATCCTATAATCCTCATCCCAGTGTAAATCCTATAAGGGATCATCACCCCAGTGTAAATCCTATAATCCTCATCCCAGTGTAAATCCTATAATCCTCATCCCAGTGTAAATCCTATAATCCTCATCCCAGTGTAAATCCTATAATCCTCACCCCAGTGTAAATCCTATAATCCTCATCCCAGTGTAAATCCTATAATCCTCACCCCAGTGTAAATCCTATAATCCTCACCCCAGTGTAAATCCTATAATCCTCATCCCAGTGTAAATCCTATAATCCTCACCCCAGTGTAAATCCTATAAGGGATCCTCATCCCAGTGTAAATCCTATAATCCTCACCCCAGTGTAAATCCTATAATCCTCACCCCAGTGTAAATCCTATAAGGGATCCTCACCCCAGTGTAAATCCTATAATCCTCATCCCAGTGTAAATCCTATAATCCTCATCCCAGTGTAAATCCTATAATCCTCACCCCAGTGTAAATCCTATAATCCTCACCCCAGTGTAAATCCTATAATCCTCACCCCAGTGTAAATCCTATAATCCTCACCCCAGTGTAAATCCTATAATCCTCACCCCAGTGTAAATCCTATAATCCTCACCCCAGTGTAAATCCTATAATCCTCATCCCAGTGTAAATCCTATAAGGGATCATCACCCCAGTGTAAATCCTATAATCCTCATCCCAGTGTAAATCCTATAATCCTCACCCCAGTGTAAATCCTATAATCCTCATCCCAGTGTAAATCCTATAATCCTCACCCCAGTGTAAATCCTATAATCCTCATCCCAGTGTAAATCCTATAATCCTCATCCCAGTGTAAATCCTATAAGGGATCCTCATCCCAGTGTAAATCCTATAATCCTCACCCCAGTGTAAATCCTATAATCCTCATCCCAGTGTAAATCCTATAATCCTCATCCCAGTGTAAATCCTATAATCCTCATCCCAGTGTAAATCCTATAATCCTCACCCAAGTGTAAATCCTATAATCCTCACCCCAGTGTAAATCCTATAATCCTCATCCCAGTGTAAATCCTATAATCCTCATCCCAGTGTAAATCCTATAATCCTCACCCCAGTGTAAATCCTATAATCCTCATCCCAGTGTAAATCCTATAATCCTCATCCCAGTGTAAATCCTATAAGGGATCATCACCCCAGTGTAAATCCTATAATCCTCATCCCAGTGTAAATCCTATAATCCTCACCCCAGTGTAAATCCTATAATCCTCATCCCAGTGTAAATCCTATAATCCTCATCCCAGTGTAAATCCTATAAGGGATCATCACCCCAGTGTAAATCCTATAATCCTCACCCCAGTGTAAATCCTATAATCCTCATCCCAATGTAAATCCTATAATCCTCACCCCAGTGTAAATCCTATAAGGGATCATCACCCCAGTGTAAATCCTATAATCCTCACCCCAGTGTAAATCCTATAATCCTCATCCCAGTGTAAATCCTACAATCCTCATCCCAATGTAAATCCTATAATCCTCACCCCAGTGTAAATCCTATAATCCTCATCCCAGTGTAAATCCTATAATCCTCACCCCAGTGTAAATCCTATAATCCTCACCCCAGTGTAAATCCTATAATCCTCACCCCAGTGTAAATCCTATAATCCTCATCCCAGTGTAAATCCTATAAGGGATCCTCATCCCAGTGTAAATCCTATAATCCTCATCCCAGTGTAAATCCTATAATCCTCACCCCAGTGTAAATCCTATAATCCTCATCCCAGTGTAAATCCTATAAGGGATCCTCATCCCAGTGTAAATCCTATAATCCTCATCCCAGTGTAAATCCTATAAGGGATCCTCATCCCAGTGTAAATCCTATAATCCTCACCCCAGTGTAAATCCTATAATCCTCATCCCAGTGTAAATCCTATAAGGGATCCTCACCCCAATGTAAATCCTATAATCCTCATCCCAGTGTAAATCCTATAATCCTCATCCCAGTGTAAATCCTATAAGGGATCATCATCCCAGTGTAAATCCTATAATCCTCATCCCAGTGTAAATCCTATAAGGGATCCTCACCCCAATGTAAATCCTATAATCCTCATCCCAGTGTAAATCCTATAATCCTCATCCCAGTGTAAATCCTATAAGGGATCATCATCCCAGTGTAAATCCTATAATCCTCATCCCAGTGTAAATCCTATAAGGGATCCTCACCCCAATGTAAATCCTATAATCCTCATCCCAGTGTAAATCCTATAATCCTCATCCCAGTGTAAATCCTATAAGGGATCATCATCCCAGTGTAAATCCTATAATCCTCATCCCAGTGTAAATCCTATAATCCTCATCCCAGTGTAAATCCTATAAGGGATCATCATCCCAGTGTAAATCCTATAATCCTCACCCCAGTGTAAATCCTATAATCCTCATCCCAGTGTAAATCCTATAATCCTCACCCCAATGTAAATCCTATAATCCTCATCCCAGTGTAAATCCTATAATCCTCATCCCAGTGTAAATCCTATAAGGGATCATCACCCCAGTGTAAATCCTATAATCCTCATCCCAGTGTAAATCCTATAATCCTCATCCCAATGTAAATCCTATAATCCTCATCCCAGTGTAAATCCTATAATCCTCATCCCAGTGTAAATCCTATAATCCTCACCCCAGTGTAAATCCTATAATCCTCATCCCAGTGTAAATCCTATAATCCTCATCCCAGTGTAAATCCTATAAGGGATCCTCATCCCAGTGTAAATCCTATAATCCTCACCCCAGTGTAAATCCTATAATCCTCACCCCAGTGTAAATCCTATAATCCTCATCCCAGTGTAAATCCTATAATCCTCATCCCAGTGTAAATCCTATAAGGGATCCTCATCCCAGTGTAAATCCTATAATCCTCACCCCAGTGTAAATCCTATAATCCTCATCCCAGTGTAAATCCTATAATCATCACCCCAGTGTAAATCCTATAATCCTCATCCCAGTGTAAATCCTATAATCCTCATCCCAGTGTAAATCCTATAAGGGATCCTCACCCCAGTGTAAATCCTATAATCCTCATCCCAGTGTAAATCCTATAATCCTCATCCCAGTGTAAATCCTATAAGGGATCATCACCCCAGTGTAAATCCTATAATCCTCATCCCAGTGTAAATCCTATAATCCTCATCCCAGTGTAAATCCTATAAGGGATCCTCATCCCAGTGTAAATCCTACAATCCTCATCCCAATGTAAATCCTATAATCCTCACCCCAGTGTAAATCCTATAATCCTCATCCCAGTGTAAATCCTACAATCCTCATCCCAATGCCTCATCCCAGTGTAAATCCTATAATCCTCACCCCAGTGTAAATCCTATAATCCTCACCCCAGTGTAAATCCTATAATCCTCACCCCAGTGTAAATCCTATATGATACTCATCCCAGTGTAAATCCTATAATCCTCACCCCAGTGTAAATCCTATAAGGATCCTCATCCCAGTGTAAATCCTATAATCCTCATCCCAGTGTAAATCCTATAATCCTCACCCCAGTGTAAATCCTATAGATCCTCACCCCAGTGTAAATCCTATAGGATCCTCATCCCAGTGTAAATCCTATAATCCTCACCCCAGTGTAAATCCTATAATCCTCATCCCAGTGTAAATCCTATAATCCTCATCCCAGTGTAAATCCTATAATCCTCACCCCAGTGTAAATCCTATAATCCTCACCCCAGTGTAAATCCTATAATCCTCATCCCAGTGTAAATCCTATAATCCTCACCCAGTGTAAATCCTATAATCCTCATCCCAGTGTAAATCCTATAATCCTCATCCCAGTGTAAATCCTATAATCCTCATCCCAGTGTAAATCCTATAATCCTCACCCCAGTGTAAATCCTATAATCCTCACCCAGTGTAAATCCTATAATCCTCATCCCAGTGTAAATCCTATAATCCTCACCCAGTGTAAATCCTATAATCCTCATCCCAGTGTAAATCCTATAATCCTCATCCCAGTGTAAATCCTATAATCCTCACCCCAGTGTAAATCCTATAATCCTCACCCCAGTGTAAATCCTATAATCCTCATCCCAGTGTAAATCCTATAATCCTCATCCAGTGTAAATCCTATAATCCTCACCCCAGTGTAAATCCTATAATCCTCATCCCAGTGTAAATCCTATAGATCCTCATCCCAGTGTAAATCCTATAATCCTCATCCCAGTGTAAATCCTATAATCCTCACCCCAGTGTAAATCCTATAATCCTCATCCCAGTGTAAATCCTATAATCCTCATCCCAGTGTAAATCCTATAATCCTCACCCCAGTGTAAATCCTATAATCCTCATCCCAGTGTAAATCCTATAATCCTCATCCCAATGTAAATCCTATAATCCTCATCCCAGTGTAAATCCTATAATCCTCACCCCAGTGTAAATCCTATAATCCTCACCCCAGTGTAAATCCTATAATCCTCACCCCAGTGTAAATCCTATAATCCTCATCCCAGTGTAAATCCTATAATCCTCATCCCAGTGTAAATCCTATAATCCTCATCCCAGTGTAAATCCTATAATCCTCACCCCAGTGTAAATCCTATAATCCTCATCCCAGTGTAAATCCTATAATCCTCACCCCAGTGTAAATCCTATAATCCTCACCCCAGTGTAAATCCTATAATCCTCATCCCAGTGTAAATCCTATAATCCTCATCCCAGTGTAAATCCTATAATCCTCACCCCAGTGTAAATCCTATAATCCTCATCCCAGTGTAAATCCTATAATCCTCACCCCAGTGTAAATCCTATAATCCTCATCCCAGTGTAAATCCTATAATCCTCATCCCAATGTAAATCCTATAATCCTCATCCCAGTGTAAATCCTATAATCCTCACCCCAATGTAAATCCTATAATCCTCACCCCAGTGTAAATCCTATAATCCTCACCCCAGTGTAAATCCTATAATCCTCACCCCAGTGTAAATCCTATAATCCTCATCCCAGTGTAAATCCTATAATCCTCATCCCAGTGTAAATCCTATAATCCTCATCCCAGTGTAAATCCTATAATCCTCACCCCAATGTAAATCCTATAATCCTCACCCCAGTGTAAATCCTATAATCCTCACCCCAGTGTAAATCCTATAATCCTCATCCCAGTGTAAATCCTATAATCCTCATCCCAATGTAAATCCTATAATCCTCATCCCAGTGTAAATCCTATAATCCTCACCCCAATGTAAATCCTATAATCCTCACCCCAGTGTAAATCCTATAATCCTCATCCCAGTGTAAATCCTATAATCCTCATCCCAGTGTAAATCCTATAATCCTCATCCCAGTGTAAATCCTATAATCCTCATCCCAGTGTAAATCCTATAATCCTCACCCCAGTGTAAATCCTATAATCCTCATCCCAGTGTAAATCCTATAATCCTCACCCCAGTGTAAATCCTATAATCCTCATCCCAGTGTAAATCCTATAATCCTCATCCCAGTGTAAATCCTATAATCCTCACCCCAGTGTAAATCCTATAAGGGATCCTCATCCCAGTGTAAATCCTATAATCCTCATCCCAGTGTAAATCCTATAATCCTCACCCCAGTGTAAATCCTATAATCCTCACCCCAGTGTAAATCCTATAATCCTCACCCCAGTGTAAATCCTATAATCCTCACCCCAGTGTAAATCCTATAATCCTCACCCCAGTGTAAATCCTATAATCCTCACCCCAATGTAAATCCTATAATCCTCACCCCAGTGTAAATCCTATAATCCTCACCCCAGTGTAAATCCTATAATCCTCATCCCAGTGTAAATCCTATAATCCTCATCCCAATGTAAATCCTATAATCCTCATCCCAATGTAAATCCTATAATCCTCATCCCAGTGTAAATCCTATAATCCTCATCCCAGTGTAAATCCTATAATCCTCATCCCAGTGTAAATCCTATAAGGGATCCTCATCCCAGTGTAAATCCTATAATCCTCACCCCAGTGTAAATCATATAATCCTCATCCCAGTTATCCCAGTGTAAATCCTATAATCCTCATCCCAGTGTAAATCCTATAAGGGATCCTCACCCCAGTGTAAATCCTATAATCCTCATCCCAGTGTAAATCCTATAAGGATCCTCATCCCAGTGTAAATCCTATAATCCTCATCCCCAGTGTAAATCCTATAATCCTCATCCCAGTGTAAATCCTATAATCATCACCCCCAGTGTAAATCCTATAATCCTCACCCCAGTGTAAATCCTATAATCCTCATCCCAGTGTAAATCCTATAATCCTCACCCCAGTGTAAATCCTATAATCCTCATCCCAGTGTAAATCCTATAATCCTCATCCCAATGTAAATCCTATAATCCTCATCCCAGTGTAAATCCTATAATCCTCACCCCAGTGTAAATCCTATAATCCTCACCCCAGTGTAAATCCTATAATCCTCATCCCAGTGTAAATCCTATAATCCTCACCCAGTGTAAATCCTATAATCCTCACCCCAGTGTAAATCCTATAATCCTCATCCCAGTGTAAATCCTATAATCCTCATCCCAGTGTAAATCCTATAAGGATCCTCACCCCAGTGTAAATCCTATAATCCTCATCCCAGTGTAAATCCTATAACGTCCTCACCCCAGTGTAAATCCTATAATCCTCATCCCAGTGTAAATCCTATAATCCTCACCCCAATGTAAATCCTATAATCCTCACCCCAGTGTAAATCCTATAATCCTCATCCCAGTGTAAATCCTATAATCCTCACCCCAGTGTAAATCCTATAATCCTCACCCCAGTGTAAATCCTATAATCCTCACCCCAGTGTAAATCCTATAATCCTCATCCCAGTGTAAATCCTATAATCCTCATCCCAGTGTAAATCCTATAAGGGATCCTCACCCCAGTGTAAATCCTATAATCCTCATCCCAGTGTAAATCCTATAAGGTCCTCACCCCAGTGTAAATCCTATAATCCTCATCCCAGTGTAAATCCTATAATCCTCATCCCAGTGTAAATCCTATAATCCTCATCCCAGTGTAAATCCTATCAGGATCCTATCATCCCAGTGTAAATCCTATAATCCTCACCCCAGTGTAAATCCTATAATCCTCATCCCAGTGTAAATCCTATAATCCTCATCCCAGTGTAAATCCTATAATCCTCACCCAGTGTAAATCCTATAATCCTCACCCCAGTGTAAATCCTATAATCCTCACCCCAGTGTAAATCCTATAATCCTCACCCCAGTGTAAATCCTATAATCCTCACCCCAGTGTAAATCCTATAATCCTCACCCCAGTGTAAATCCTATAATCCTCACCCCAGTGTAAATCCTACTAATCCTCATCCCAGTGTAAATCCTATAATCCTCACCCCAGTGTAAATCCTATAATCCTCATCCCAGTGTAAATCCTATAATCCTCATCCCAATGTAAATCCTATAATCCTCATCCCAGTGTAAATCCTATAATCCTCACCCCAGTGTAAATCCTATAAGGATCCTCACCCCAGTGTAAATCCTATAATCCTCATCCCAGTGTAAATCCTATAATCCTCACCCCAGTGTAAATCCTATAATCCTCATCCCAGTGTAAATCCTATAAGGATCCTCATCCCAGTGTAAATCCTATAATCCTCACCCAGTGTAAATCCTATAATCCTCATCCCAATGTAAATCCTATAATCCTCACCCCAGTGTAAATCCTATAATCCTCATCCCAGTGTAAATCCTATAATCCTCACCCCAGTGTAAATCATATAATCCTCATCCCAGTGTAAATCCTATAATCCTCATCCCAGTGTAAATCCTATAATCCTCATCCCAGTGTAAATCCTATAAGGGATCCTCACCCCAGTGTAAATCCTATAATCCTCACCCCAGTGTAAATCCTATAATCCTCACCCCAGTGTAAATCCTATAATCCTCATCCCAGTGTAAATCCTATAATCCTCATCCCAGTGTAAATCCTATAATCCTCACCCCAGTGTAAATCCTATAATCCTCATCCCAGTGTAAATCCTATAAGGATCCTCACCCCAGTGTAAATCCTATAATCCTCACCCCAGTGTAAATCCTATAATCCTCACCCCAGTGTAAATCCTATAATCCTCATCCCAGTGTAAATCCTATAATCCTCATCCCAGTGTAAATCCTATAATCCTCATCCCAGTGTAAATCCTATAATCCTCACCCCAGTGTAAATCCTATAATCCTCATCCCAGTGTAAATCCTATAAGGATCCTCATCCCAGTGTAAATCCTATAATCCTCACCCCAGTGTAAATCCTATAATCCTCACCCCAGTGTAAATCCTATAATCCTCACCCCAGTGTAAATCCTATAATCCTCACCCCAGTGTAAATCCTATAATCCTCATTCCAATGTAAATCCTATAATCCTCACCCCAGTGTAAATCATATAATCCTCATCCCAGTGTAAATCCTATAATCCTCATCCCAGTGTAAATCCTATAATCCTCATCCCAGTGTAAATCCTACAATCCTCATCCCAATGTAAATCCTATAATCCTCATCCCAGTGTAAATCCTATAATCCTCACCCCAGTGTAAATCCTATAATCCTCATCCCAGTGTAAATCCTATAATCCTCACCCCAGTGTAAATCCTATAATCCTCACCCCAGTGTAAATCCTATAATCCTCACCCCAGTGTAAATCCTATAAGGGATCATCACCCCAGTGTAAATCCTATAATCCTCACCCCAGTGTAAATCCTATAATCCTCACCCCAGTGTAAATCCTATAAGGGATCCTCATCCCAGTGTAAATCCTATAATCCTCACCCCAATGTAAATCCTATAATCCTCATCCCAGTGTAAATCCTATAAGGGATCCTCATCCCAGTGTAAATCCTATAATCCTCACCCCAGTGTAAATCCTATAATCCTCATCCCAGTGTAAATCCTATAAGGGATCCTCATCCCAGTGTAAATCCTATAATCCTCACCCCAGTGTAAATCCTATAATCCTCATCCCAGTGTAAATCCTATAATCCTCATCCCAGTGTAAATCCTATAATCCTCACCCCAGTGTAAATCCTATAATCCTCACCCCAATGTAAATCCTATAATCCTCACCCCAGTGTAAATCCTATAATCCTCACCCCAGTGTAAATCCTATAATCCTCATCCCAGTGTAAATCCTATAATCCTCATCCCAGTGTAAATCCTATAATCCTCACCCCAGTGTAAATCCTATAATCCTCACCCCAATGTAAATCCTATAATCCTCACCCCAGTGTAAATCCTATAATCCTCACCCCAATGTAAATCCTATAATCCTCATCCCAGTGTAAATCCTATAATCCTCACCCCAGTATAAATCCTATAATCCTCATCCCAGTGTAAATCCTATAATCCTCATCCCAATGTAAATCCTATAATCCTCACCCCAGTATAAATCCTATAATCCTCATCCCAGTGTAAATCCTATAATCCTCACCCCAGTGTAAATCCTATAATCCTCACCCCAATGTAAATCCTATAATCCTCATCCCAGTGTAAATCCTATAAGGGATCCTCATCCCAGTGTAAATCCTATAATCCTCACCCCAATGTAAATCCTATAATCCTCACCCCAGTGTAAATCCTATAATCCTCACCCCAATGTAAATCCTATAATCCTCATCCCAGTGTAAATCCTATAATCCTCACCCCAGTATAAATCCTATAATCCTCATCCCAGTGTAAATCCTATAATCCTCATCCCAATGTAAATCCTATAATCCTCACCCCAGTATAAATCCTATAATCCTCATCCCAGTGTAAATCCTATAATCCTCACCCCAGTGTAAATCCTATAATCCTCACCCCAATGTAAATCCTATAATCCTCATCCCAGTGTAAATCCTATAAGGGATCCTCATCCCAGTGTAAATCCTATAATCCTCATCCCAGTGTAAATCCTATAATCCTCACCCCAGTGTAAATCCTATAATCCTCATCCCAGTGTAAATCCTATAAGGGATCCTCATCCCAGTGTAAATCCTATAATCCTCATCCCAATGTAAATCCTATAATCCTCACCCCAGTGTAAATCCTATAATCCTCATCCCAGTGTAAATCCTATAATCCTCATCCCAGTGTAAATCCTATAATCCTCATCCCAGTGTAAATCCTATAATCCTCACCCCAGTGTAAATCCTATAATCCTCACCCCAGTGTAAATCCTATAATCCTCATCCCAATGTAAATCCTATAATCCTCATCCCAGTGTAAATCCTATAATCCTCATCCCAGTGTAAATCCTATAAGGGATCCTCACCCCAGTGTAAATCCTATAAGGGATCCTCATCCCAGTGTAAATCCTATAATCCTCACCCCAATGTAAATCCTATAATCCTCACCCCAGTGTAAATCCTATAATCCTCATCCCAGTGTAAATCCTATAATCCTCATCCCAGTGTAAATCCTATAATCCTCACCCCAATGTAAATCCTATAATCCTCATCCCAGTGTAAATCCTATAAGGGATCCTCACCCCAGTGTAAATCCTATAATCCTCACCCCAGTGTAAATCCTATAATCCTCACCCCAATGTAAATCCTATAATCCTCATCCCAGTGTAAATCCTATAAGGGATCCTCATCCCAGTGTAAATCCTATAATCCTCACCCCAATGTAAATCCTATAATCCTCACCCCAGTGTAAATCCTATAATCCTCACCCCAGTGTAAATCCTATAAGGGATCCTCATCCCAGTGTAAATCCTATAATCCTCATCCCAGTGTAAATCCTATAAGGGATCCTCATCCCAGTGTAAATCCTATAATCCTCACCCCAGTGTAAATCCTATAATCCTCACCCCAGTGTAAATCCTATAATCCTCATCCCAGTGTAAATCCTATAATCCTCACCCCAGTGTAAATCCTATAATCCTCATCCCAATGTAAATCCTATAATCCTCACCCCAGTGTAAATCCTATAAGGGATCCTCATCCCAGTGTAAATCCTATAATCCTCACCCCAATGTAAATCCTATAATCCTCACCCCAGTGTAAATCCTATAATCCTCACCCCAGTGTAAATCCTATAATCCTCATCCCAGTGTAAATCCTATAATCCTCACCCCAGTGTAAATCCTATAATCCTCACCCCAGTGTAAATCCTATAAGGGATCGTCATTCCAATGTAAATCCTATAATCCTCATCCCAGTGTAAATCCTATAAGGGATCCTCATCCCAGTGTAAATCCTATAAGGGATCCTCATCCCAGTGTAAATCCTATAATGGATCCTCACCCCAGTGTAAATCCTATAATCCTCACCCCAGTGTAAATCCTATAATCCTCACCCCAGTGTAAATCCTATAATCCTCACCCCAATGTAAATCCTATAATCCTCATCCCAGTGTAAATCCTATAATCCTCATCCCAGTGTAAATCCTATAATCCTCATCCCAGTGTAAATCCTATAATCCTCACCCCAGTGTAAATCCTATAATCCTCATCCCAGTGTAAATCCTATAATCCTCATCCCAGTGTAAATCCTATAATCCTCACCCCAGTGTAAATCCTATAATCCTCATCCCAGTGTAAATCCTATAATCCTCACCCCAGTGTAAATCCTATAATCCTCACCCCAGTGTAAATCCTATAATCCTCACCCCAGTGTAAATCCTATAATCCTCATCCCAGTGTAAATCCTATAATCCTCACCCCAGTGTAAATCCTATAATCCTCACCCCAGTGTAAATCCTATAATCCTCACCCCAGTGTAAATCCTATAATCCTCATCCCAGTGTAAATCCTATAATCCTCACCCCAGTGTAAATCCTATAATCCTCACCCCAGTGTAAATCCTATAATCCTCATCCCAATGTAAATCCTATAATCCTCACCCCAGTGTAAATCCTATAATCCTCATCCCAGTGTAAATCCTATAATCCTCACCCCAGTGTAAATCCTATAATCCTCACCCCAGTGTAAATCCTATAATCCTCATCCCAGTGTAAATCCTATAATCCTCACCCCAGTGTAAATCCTATAATCCTCATCCCAGTGTAAATCCTATAATCCTCACCCCAGTGTAAATCCTATAATCCTCACCCCAGTGTAAATCCTATAATCCTCATCCCAGTGTAAATCCTATAAGGGATCCTCATCCCAGTGTAAATCCTATAATCCTCACCCCAGTGTAAATCCTATAAGGGATCCTCATCCCAGTGTAAATCCTATAATCCTCACCCCAGTGTAAATCCTATAATCCTCATCCCAGTGTAAATCCTATAATCCTCATCCCAGTGTAAATCCTATAAGGGATCCTCATCCCAGTGTAAATCATATAATCCTCATCCCAGTGTAAATCATATAATCCTCATCCCAGTGTAAATCCTATAAAGATCCTCATCCCAGTGTAAATCCTATAAGGGATTCTCACCCCAGTGTAAATCCTATATGGGATCCTCATCCCAGTGTAAATCCTATAAGGGATCCTCATCCCAGTGTAAATCCTATATGGGCTACTCATCACAGTGTAAATCCTATAAGGATCCTCATCCCAGTGTAAATCATATATAACGGTTCCTCACCCCAGTGTAAATCCTATAATCCTCATCCCAGTGTAAATCCTATAATCCTCACCCCAGTGTAAATCCTATAAGGGATCCTCACCCCAGTGTAAATCCTATAAGGGATCCTCACCCCAGTGTAAATCCTATAATCCTCATCCCAGTGTAAATCCTATAATCCTCACCCCAGTGTAAATCCTATAAGGGATCCTCACCCCAGTGTAAATCCTATAAGGGATCCTCACCCCAGTGTAAATCCTATAATCCTCATCCCAGTGTAAATCCTATAATCCTCACCCCAGTGTAAATCCTATAATCCTCATCCCAGTGTAAATCCTATATATGGGATCCTCATCCCAGTGTAAATCCTATATGGGATCCTCATCCCAGTGTAAATCCTATAATCCTCATCCCAGCGTAAATCCTATAAGGGATCGTCATTCCAATGTAAATCCTATAAGGGATCCTCATCCCAGTGTAAATCCTATAAGGGATCCTCATCCCAGTGTAAATCCTATAAGGGATCCTCATCCCTGTGTAAATCCTATAAGGATCCTCATCCCAGTGTAAATCATATATAACGGTTCCTCACCCCAGTGTAAATCCTATAATCCTCATCCCAGTGTAAATCCTATAATCCTCATCCCAGTGTAAATCCTATAATCCTCACCCCAGTGTAAATCCTATAATCCTCACCCCAGTGTAAATCCTATAATCCTCACCCCAGTGTAAATCCTATAAGGGATCCTCATCCCAGTGTAAATCCTATAATCCTCATCCCAGTGTAAATCCTATAATCCTCACCCCAGTGTAAATCCTATAATCCTCACCCCAGTGTAAATCCTATAATCCTCACCCCAGTGTAAATCCTATAAGGGATCCTCACCCCAGTGTAAATCCTATAATCCTCACCCCAGTGTAAATCCTATAATCCTCATCCCAGTGTAAATCCTATAATCCTCATCCCAGTGTAAATCCTATAATCCTCATCCCAGTGTAAATCCTATAATCCTCACCCCAGTGTAAATCCTATAATCCTCACCCCAGTGTAAATCCTATAATCCTCATCCCAGTGTAAATCCTATAATCCTCACCCCAGTGTAAATCCTATAATCCTCATCCCAGTGTAAATCCTATAATCCTCACCCCAGTGTAAATCCTATAAGGGATCGTCATTCCAATGTAAATCCTATAATCCTCATCCCAGTGTAAATCCTATAATCCTCATCCCAGTGTAAATCCTATAATCCTCATCCCAGTGTAAATCCTACAATCCTCATCCCAGTGTAAATCCTATAAGGGATCCTCACCCCAATGTAAATCCTATAATCCTCATCCCAGTGTAAATCCTATAAGGGATCCTCACCCCAATGTAAATCCTATAATCCTCATCCCAGTGTAAATCCTATAAGGGATCATCACCCCAGTGTAAATCCTATAAGGGATCCTCATCCCAGTGTAAATCCTATAAGGGATCCTCACCCCAATGTAAATCCTATAATCCTCATCCCAGTGTAAATCCTATAAGGGATCCTCATCCCAGTGTAAATCCTATAATCCTCATCCCAGTGTAAATCCTATAATCCTCATCCCAGTGTAAATCCTATATAAGGGATCCTCATCCCAGTGTAAATCCTATATATGGGATCCTCATCCCAGTGTAAATCCTATATGGGATCCTCATCCCAGTGTAAATCCTATAATCCTCATCCCAGCGTAAATCCTATAAGGGATCGTCATCCCAGTGTAAATCCTATAAGGGATCCTCATCCCAGTGTAAATCCTATAAGGGATCCTCATCCCAGTGTAAATCCTATAAGGATCCTCATCCCTGTGTAAATCCTATAAGGATCCTCATCCCAGTGTAAATCATATATAACGGTTCCTCACCCCAGTGTAAATCCTATAATCCTCACCCCAGTGTAAATCCTATAATCCTCACCCCAATGTAAATCCTATAATCCTCATCCCAGTGTAAATCATATAATCCTCATCCCAGTGTAAATCCTATAATCCTCACCCCAGTGTAAATCCTATAATCCTCATCCCAGTGTAAATCCTATAAGGGATCCTCATCCCAGTGTAAATCCTATAATCCTCATCCCAGTGTAAATCCTATAAGGGATCCTCATCCCAGTGTAAATCCTATAATCCTCATCCCAGTGTAAATCCTATAAGGGATCCTCATCCCAGTGTAAATCCTATAATCCTCATCCCAGTGTAAATCCTATAAGGGATCCTCATCCCAGTGTAAATCCTATAATCCTCATCCCAGTGTAAATCCTATATAAGGGATCCTCATCCCAGTGTAAATCCTATAAGGGATCCTCATCCCAGTGTAAATCATATAATCCTCATCCCAGTGTAAATCCTATAAGGGATCCTCATCCCAGTGTAAATCCTATAATCCTCATCCCAGTGTAAATCCTATAATCCTCACCCCAGTGTAAATCCTATAAAGATCCTCATCCCAGTGTAAATCCTATAAGGGATTCTCACCCCAGTGTAAATCCTATAAGGGATCCTCACCTCAGTGTAAATCCTATATGGGATCCTCATCCCAGTGTAAATCCTATAAGGGATCCTCATCCCAGTGTAAATCCTATAAGGGATCCTCATCACAGTGTAAATCCTATAATCCTCATCCCAGTGTAAATCCTATAAGGGATCGTCATTCCAATGTAAATCCTATAAGGGATCCTCATCCCAGTGTAAATCCTATAAGGGATCCTCATCCCAGTGTAAATCCTATAATCCTCACCCCAGTGTAAATCCTATAATCCTCATCCCAGTGTAAATCCTATAATCCTCACCCCAGTGTAAATCCTATAATCCTCATCCCAGTGTAAATCCTATAAGGGATCCTCATCCCAGTGTAAATCCTATAATCCTCATCCCAGTGTAAATCCTATAATCCTCATCCCAGTGTAAATCCTATAAGGGATCCTCATCACAGTGTAAATCCTATAATCCTCATCCCAGTGTAAATCCTATAAGGGATCCTCACCCCAATGTAAATCCTATAATCCTCATCCCAGTGTAAATCCTATAATCCTCATCCCAGCGTAAATCCTATAAGGGATCGTCATTCCAATGTAAATCCTATAAGGGATCCTCATCCCAGTGTAAATCCTATAAGGGATCCTCATCCCAGTGTAAATCCTATAAGGGATCCTCATCCCAGTGTAAATCCTATAAGGGATCCTCATCCCAGTGTAAATCCTATAATCCTCACCCCAGTGTAAATCCTATAATCCTCATCCCAGTGTAAATCCTATAATCCTCACCCCAGTGTAAATCCTATAATCCTCATCCCAGTGTAAATCCTATAAGGGATCCTCATCCCAGTGTAAATCCTATAATCCTCACCCCAGTGTAAATCCTATAATCCTCATCCCAGTGTAAATCCTATAATCCTCATCCCAGTGTAAATCCTATAATCCTCACCCCAGTGTAAATCCTATAATCCTCATCCCAGTGTAAATCCTATAATCCTCACCCCAGTGTAAATCCTATAATCCTCATTCCAATGTAAATCCTATAATCCTCATCCCAGTGTAAATCCTATAAGGGATCCTCACCCCAGTGTAAATCCTATAATCCTCATCCCAGTGTAAATCCTATAATCCTCATCCCAGTGTAAATCCTATAATCCTCATCCCAGTGTAAATCCTATAAGGGATCCTCATCCCAGTGTAAATCCTATAATCCTCATCCCAGTGTAAATCCTATAATCCTCACCCCAGTGTAAATCCTATAATGGATCCTCACCCCAGTGTAAATCCTATAATCCTCATCCCAGTGTAAATCCTATAATCCTCATCCCAGTGTAAATCCTATAATCCTCACCCCAGTGTAAATCCTATAATCCTCACCCCAATGTAAATCCTATAATCCTCATCCCAGTGTAAATCCTATAATCCTCATCCCAGTGTAAATCCTATAATCCTCATCCCAGTGTAAATCCTATAAGGGATCCTCATCCCAGTGTAAATCCTATAATCCTCATCCAGTGTAAATCCTATAATCCTCACCCCAGTGTAAATCCTATAATCCTCACCCCAGTGTAAATCCTATAATCCTCACCCCAGTGTAAATCCTATAATCCTCATCCCAGTGTAAATCCTATAATCCTCACCCCAGTGTAAATCCTATAATCCTCACCCCAGTGTAAATCCTATAATCCTCATCCCAGTGTAAATCCTATAAGGGATCCTCATCCCAGTGTAAATCCTATAATCCTCACCCCAGTGTAAATCCTATAAGGGATCCTCATCCCAGTGTAAATCCTATAATCCTCACCCCAGTGTAAATCCTATAATCCTCATCCCAGTGTAAATCCTATAATCCTCATCCCAGTGTAAATCCTATAAGGGATCCTCATCCCAGTGTAAATCATATAATCCTCATCCCAGTGTAAATCCTATAAAGATCCTCATCCCAGTGTAAATCCTATAAGGGATTCTCACCCCAGTGTAAATCCTATAAGGGATCCTCACCCCAGTGTAAATCCTATATGGGATCCTCATCCCAGTGTAAATCCTATAAGGGATCCTCATCCCAGTGTAAATCCTATATGGGATCCTCATCCCAGTGTAAATCATATAATCCTCATCCCAGTGTAAATCCTATAATCCTCACCCCAGTGTAAATCCTATAAGGGATCCTCACCCCAGTGTAAATCCTATAAGGGATCCTCACCCCAGTGTAAATCCTATAATCCTCATCCCAGTGTAAATCCTATAATCCTCACCCCAGTGTAAATCCTATAAGGGATCCTCACCCCAGTGTAAATCCTATAAGGGATCCTCACCCCAGTGTAAATCCTATAATCCTCATCCCAGTGTAAATCCTATAATCCTCACCCCAGTGTAAATCCTATAATCCTCATCCCAGTGTAAATCCTATATATGGGATCCTCATCCCAGTGTAAATCCTATATGGGATCCTCATCCCAGTGTAAATCCTATAATCCTCATCCCAGCGTAAATCCTATAAGGGATCGTCATTCCAATGTAAATCCTATAAGGGATCCTCATCCCAGTGTAAATCCTATAAGGGATCCTCATCCCAGTGTAAATCCTATAAGGGATCCTCATCCCAGTGTAAATCCTATAAGGATCCTCATCCCAGTGTAAATCATATATAACGGTTCCTCACCCCAGTGTAAATCCTATAATCCTCACCCCAGTGTAAATCCTATAATCCTCACCCCAGTGTAAATCCTATAAGGGATCCTCATCCCAGTGTAAATCCTATAATCCTCATCCCAGTGTAAATCCTATAATCCTCACCCCAGTGTAAGTCCTATAATCCTCACCCCAGTGTAAATCCTATAATCCTCACCCCAGTGTAAATCCTATAATCCTCACCCCAGTGTAAATCCTATAAGGGATCCTCACCCCAGTGTAAATCCTATAATCCTCACCCCAGTGTAAATCCTATAATCCTCACCCCAGTGTAAATCCTATAATCCTCATCCCAGTGTAAATCCTATAATCCTCACCCCAGTGTAAATCCTATATGGGATCCTCACCCCAGTGTAAATCATATATAACGGTTCCTCACCCCAGTGTAAATCCTATAATCCTCATCCCAGTGTAAATCCTATAATCCTCATCCCAGTGTAAATCCTATAATCCTCACCCCAGTGTAAATCCTATAATCCTCATCCCAGTGTAAATCCTATAATCCTCATCCCAGTGTAAATCCTACAATCCTCATCCCAGTGTAAATCCTATAAGGGATCGTCATTCCAATGTAAATCCTATAATCCTCATCCCAGTGTAAATCCTATAATCCTCATCCCAGTGTAAATCCTATAATCCTCATCCCAGTGTAAATCCTATAAGGGATCCTCATCCCAGTGTAAATCCTATAAGGGATCCTCACCCCAATGTAAATCCTATAATCCTCATCCCAGTGTAAATCCTATAAGGGATCCTCACCCCAATGTAAATCCTATAATCCTCATCCCAGTGTAAATCCTATAAGGGATCCTCACCCCAGTGTAAATCCTATAATCCTCACCCCAGTGTAAATCCTATAAGGGATCATCACCCCAGTGTAAATCCTATAAGGGATCCTCATCCCAGTGTAAATCCTATAAGGGATCCTCACCCCAATGTAAATCCTATAATCCTCATCCCAGTGTAAATCCTATAAGGGATCCTCATCCCAGTGTAAATCCTATAATCCTCATCCCAGTGTAAATCCTATAATCCTCATCCCAGTGTAAATCCTATATAAGGGATCCTCATCCCAGTGTAAATCCTATATATGGGATCCTCATCCCAGTGTAAATCCTATATGGGATCCTCATCCCAGTGTAAATCCTATAATCCTCATCCCAGCGTAAATCCTATAAGGGATCGTCATTCCAATGTAAATCCTATAAGGGATCCTCATCCCAGTGTAAATCCTATAAGGGATCCTCATCCCAGTGTAAATCCTATAAGGGATCCTCATCCCAGTGTAAATCCTATAAGGATCCTCATCCCTGTGTAAATCCTATAAGGATCCTCATCCCAGTGTAAATCATATATAACGGTTCCTCACCCCAGTGTAAATCCTATAATCCTCACCCCAGTGTAAATCCTATAATCCTCACCCCAGTGTAAATCATATAATCCTCATCCCAGTGTAAATCCTATAATCCTCACCCCAGTGTAAATCCTATAAGGGATCCTCATCCCAGTGTAAATCCTATAATACTCATCCCAGTGTAAATCCTATAAGGGATCCTCATCCCAGTGTAAATCCTATAATCCTCATCCCAGTGTAAATCCTATAAGGGATCCTCATCCCAGTGTAAATCCTATAATCCTCATCCCAGTGTAAATCCTATATAAGGGATCCTCATCCCAGTGTAAATCCTATAAGGGATCCTCATCCCAGTGTAAATCATATAATCCTCATCCCAGTGTAAATCCTATAAGGGATCCTCATCCCAGTGTAAATCCTATAATCCTCATCCCAGTGTAAATCCTATAATCCTCATCCCAATGTAAATCCTATAATCCTCACCCCAGTGTAAATCCTATAAAGATCCTCATCCCAGTGTAAATCCTATAAGGGATTCTCACCCCAGTGTAAATCCTATAAGGGATCCTCACCCCAGTGTAAATCCTATATGGGATCCTCATCCCAGTGTAAATCCTATAAGGGATCCTCATCCCAGTGTAAATCCTATAAGGGATCCTCATCACAGTGTAAATCCTATAATCCTCATCCCAGTGTAAATCCTATAAGGGATCCTCATCCCAGTGTAAATCCTATAAGGGATCCTCATCACAGTGTAAATCCTATAATCCTCATCCCAGTGTAAATCCTATAATCCTCATCCCAGTGTAAATCCTATAATCCTCATCCCAGTGTAAATCCTATAATCCTCATCCCAGTGTAAATCCTATAAGGGATCCTCATCACAGTGTAAATCCTATAATCCTCATCCCAGTGTAAATCCTATAAGGGATCCTCATCCCAGTGTAAATCCTATAAGGGATCCTCATCACAGTGTAAATCCTATAATCCTCATCCCAGTGTAAATCCTATAATCCTCATCCCAGTGTAAATCCTATAATCCTCATCCCAGTGTAAATCCTATAATCCTCATCCCAGTGTAAATCCTATAATCCTCACCCCAGTGTAAATCCTATATGGGATCCTCATCCCAGTGTAAATCCTATAAGGGATCCTCATCCCAGTGTAAATCCTATAAGGGATCCTCATCACAGTGTAAATCCTATAATCCTCATCCCAGTGTAAATCCTATAAGGGATCCTCATCCCAGTGTAAATCCTATAAGGGATCCTCATCACAGTGTAAATCCTATAATCCTCATCCCAGTGTAAATCCTATAATCCTCATCCCAGTGTAAATCCTATAATCCTCACCCCAGTGTAAATCCTATAATCCTCATCCCAGTGTAAATCCTATAATCCTCATCCCAGTGTAAATCCTATAATCCTCACCCCAATGTAAATCCTATAATCCTCATCCCAGTGTAAATCCTATAATCCTCATCCCAGCGTAAATCCTATAAGGGATCGTCATTCCAATGTAAATCCTATAAGGGATCCTCATCCCAGTGTAAATCCTATAAGGGATCCTCATCCCAGTGTAAATCCTATAAGGGATCCTCATCCCAGTGTAAATCCTATAAGGGATCCTCATCCCAGTGTAAATCCTATAAGGGATCCTCACCCCAGTGTAAATCCTATAATCCTCATCCCAGTGTAAATCCTATAATCCTCACCCCAGTGTAAATCCTATAATCCTCATCCCAGTGTAAATCCTATAAGGGATCCTCATCCCAGTGTAAATCCTATAATCCTCATCCCAGTGTAAATCCTATAATCCTCATCCCAGTGTAAATCCTATAAGGGATCCTCATCACAGTGTAAATCCTATAATCCTCATCCCAGTGTAAATCCTATAAGGGATCCTCACCCCAATGTAAATCCTATAATCCTCATCCCAGTGTAAATCCTATAATCCTCATCCCAGCGTAAATCCTATAAGGGATCGTCATTCCAATGTAAATCCTATAAGGGATCCTCATCCCAGTGTAAATCCTATAAGGGATCCTCATCCCAGTGTAAATCCTATAAGGGATCCTCATCCCAGTGTAAATCCTATAATCCTCACCCCAGTGTAAATCCTATAATCCTCACCCCAGTGTAAATCCTATAATCCTCACCCCAGTGTAAATCCTATAATCCTCACCCCAGTGTAAATCCTATAATCCTCACCCCAGTGTAAATCCTATAATCCTCACCCCAGTGTAAATCATATAATCCTCATCCCAGTGTAAATCCTATAATCCTCATCCCAGTGTAAATCCTATAATCCTCACCCCAGTGTAAATCCTATAATCCTCATCCCAGTGTAAATCCTATAATCCTCATCCCAGTGTAAATCCTATAAGGGATCCTCACCCCAGTGTAAATCCTATAATCCTCACCCCAGTGTAAATCCTATAATCCTCATCCCAGTGTAAATCCTATAATCCTCACCCCAGTGTAAATCCTATAATCCTCACCCCAGTGTAAATCCTATAATCCTCATCCCAGTGTAAATCCTATAAGGGATCCTCATCCCAGTGTAAATCCTATAATCCTCATCCCAGTGTAAATCCTATAATCCTCATCCCAGTGTAAATCCTATAATCCTCATCCCAGTGTAAATCCTATAAGGGATCCTCATCCCAGTGTAAATCCTATAAAGATCCTCATCCCAGTGTAAATCCTATAAGGGATTCTCACCCCAGTGTAAATCCTATAAGGGATCCTCACCCCAGTGTAAATCCTATATGGGATCCTCATCCCAGTGTAAATCCTATAAGGGATCCTCATCCCAGTGTAAATCCTATAATCCTCATCCCAGTGTAAATCCTATATGGATCCTCATCACAGTGTAAATCCTATAATCCTCATCCCAGTGTAAATCCTATAATCCTCACCCCAGTGTAAATCCTATAAGGATCCTCATCCCAGTGTAAATCCTATATAAGGGATCCTCACCCCAGTGTAAATCCTATAAGGGATCCTCATCCCAGTGTAAATCCTATAATCCTCATCCCAGTGTAAATCCTATATGGATCCTCATCACAGTGTAAATCCTATAATCCTCATCCCAGTGTAAATCCTATAATCCTCACCCCAGTGTAAATCCTATAAGGATCCTCATCCCAGTGTAAATCCTATATAAGGGATCCTCACCCCAGTGTAAATCCTATAAGGGATCCTCATCCCAGTGTAAATCCTATAATCCTCATCCCAGTGTAAATCCTATAAGGATCCTCATCCCAGTGTAAATCCTATAAGGGATCCTCATCCCAGTGTAAATCCTATAATCCTCACCCCAGTGTAAATCCTATAAGGGATCGTCATTCCAATGTAAATCCTATAAGGGATCCTCATCCCAGTGTAAATCCTATAAGGATCCTCATCCCAGTGTAAATCCTATAATCCTCATCCCAGTGTAAATCCTATAATCCTCATCCCAGTGTAAATCCTATAAGGGATCCTCATCCCAGTGTAAATCCTATAAGGATCCTCATCCCAGTGTAAATCCTATATAAGGGATCCTCATCCCAGTGTAAATCCTATAATCCTCACCCCAGTGTAAATCCTATAATCCTCACCCCAGTGTAAATCCTATATAAGGGATCCTCATCCCAGTGTAAATCCTATATAAGGGATCCTCATCCCAGTGTAAATCCTATAAGGGATCCTCATCCCAGTGTAAATCCTATAATCCTCACCCCAGTGTAAATCCTATAATCCTCATCCCAGTGTAAATCCTATATAAGGGATCCTCATCCCAGTGTAAATCCTATATAAGGGATCCTCACCCCAGTGTAAATCCTATAATCCTCATCCCAGTGTAAATCCTATATATGGGATCCTCATCCCAGTGTAAATCCTATATGGGATCCTCATCCCAGTGTAAATCCTATAATCCTCATCCCAGCGTAAATCCTATAAGGGATCCTCATCCCAGTGTAAATCCTATATGGGATCCTCATCCCAGTGTAAATCCTATATGGGATACTCATCCCAGTGTAAATCCTATATAAGGGATCCTCATCCCAGTGTAAATCCTATATAAGGGATCCTCATCCCAGTGTAAATCCTATATGGGATCCTCATCCCAGTGTAAATCCTATATGGGATTCTCATCCCAGTGTAAATCCTATATGGGATTCTCATCCCAGTGTAAATCCTATATGTATATAAAGATTCCTAGTCCAGTGTAAATCCTATATGGGATCCTCATCCCAGTGTAAATCCTATATGGGATCCTCATCCCAGTGTAAATCCTATATGGGATCCTCATCCCAGTGTAAATTATATATATATATTTATGAAAAATGTTATGAAAAATGGGCACTCCTATTTGACGAGAATGTATACACCGAACATGGCCTGGGTGCTACTTCAAACAGCATATATTAAAGAACATGGTATAGATCCATAGAAGAAGTGCACACACAGGTCTTGTGCAAAAAAATTATTTTCTATTTATTTTGTCAACGTTTTGGCCCCCTCAAGGGCCTTTATCAATCCCAGTGTAAATCCTATATGGGATCCTCATCCCAGTGTAAATCCTATATGGGATCCTCATCCCAGTGTAAATCCTATAAGGATCCTCATCCCAGTGTAAATCATATATAACGGTTCCTCACCCCAATGTAAATCCTATAATCCTCATCCCAGTGTAAATCCTATAATCCTCATCCCAGTGTAAATCCTATAATCCTCACCCCAGTGTAAATCCTATAAGGGATCGTCATTCCAATGTAAATCCTATAAGGGATCCTCATCCCAGTGTAAATCCTATATGGGATCCTCATCTCAGTGTAAATCCTATATGGGATCCTCATCTCAGTGTAAATCCTATAAAGATCCTCATCCCAGTGTAAATCCTATATGGGATCCTCATCTCAGTGTAAAACCTATGAAGATCCTCATCCCAGTGTAAATCCTATATGGGATCCTCATCTCAGTGTAAAACCTATAAAGATCCTCATCCCAGTGTAAATCCTATATGGGATCCTCATCTCAGTGTAAAACCTATAAAGATCCTCATCCCAGTGTAAATCCTATATGGGATCCTCATCACAGTGTATATTCTATAAGGGATCCTCATCCCAGTGTAAATCCTATATGGGATCCTCATCTCAGTGTAAATCCTATAAAGATCCTCATCCCAGTGTAAATCCTATATGGGATCCTCATCACAGTGTATATTCTATAAGGGATCCTCATCCCAGTGTAAATCCTATATGGGATCCTCATCTCAGTGTAAATCCTATAAAGATCCTCATCCCAGTGTAAATCCTATATGGGATCCTCATCACAGTGTATATTCTATAAGGGATCCTCATCCCAGTGTAAATCCTATATAAGGGATCCTCATCCCAGTGTAAATCCTATAAAGGATCCTCATCCCAGTGTAAATCCTATATAAGGGATCCTCATCACAGTGTAAATCCTATAAGGATCCTCATCCCAGTGTAAATCCTATATGGGCTACTCATCACAGTGTATATTCTATAAGGGATCCTCATCACAGTGTATATTCTATAAGGGATCCTCATCCCAGTATAAATCCTATAAGGGATCCTCATCCCAGTGTAAATCCTATAAGGGATCCTCATCCCAGTGTAAATCCTATATGGGATCCTCACCCCAGTGTAAATCCTATATATAAGTATTCCTAGTCCAGTGTAAATCCTATATGGGCTACTCATCACAGTGTAAATCCTATATGGGCTACTCATCACAGTGTATATTCTATAAGGGATCCTCATCCCAGTGTAAATCCTATAAGGATCCTCATCCCAGTGTAAATCCTATAAGGGATCATCATCCCAGTGTAAATCCTATAAGGGATCATCATCCCAGTGTAAATCCTATATGGGCTACTCATCACAGTGTAAATCTTATATGGGCTACTCATCACAGTGTATATTCTATAAGGGATCCTCATCCCAGTGTAAATCCTATAAGGATCCTCATCCCAGTGTAAATCCTATAAGGGATCCTCATCCCAGTGTAAATCCTATAAGGATACTCATCCCAGTGTAAATCCTACATGGGCTACTCATCACAGTGTAAATCCTATATGGGCTACTCATCACAGTGTATATTCTATAAGGGATCCTCATCCCAGTGTAAATCCTATAAGGATCCTCATCCCAGTGTAAATCCTATAAGGGATCCTCATCCCAGTGTAAATCCTATAAGGGATCCTCGTCCCAGTGTAAATCCTATAAGGGATCCTCATCCCAGTGTAAATCCTATAAGGGATCCTCATCCCAGTGTAAATCCTATAAGGGATCCTCATCCCAGTGTAAATCCTATAAGGGATCCTCGTCCCAGTGTAAATCCTATAAGGGATCATCATCCCAGTGTAAATCCTATAAGGATCCTCATCCCAGTGTAAATCCTATAAGGGATCATCATCCCAGTGTAAATCCTATAAGGATCCTCATCCCAGTGTAAATCCTATATGGGCTACTCATCACAGTGTAAATCCTATATGGGCTACTCATCACAGTGTATATTCTATAAGGGATCCTCATCCCAGTGTAAATCCTATAAGGATCCTCATCCCAGTGTAAATCCTATAAGGGATCCTCATCCCAGTGTAAATCCTATAAGGATACTCATCCCAGTGTAAATCCTATAAGGGATCCTCATCCCAGTGTAAATCCTATATGGGCTACTCATCACAGTGTAAATCCTATAAGGGATCCTCATCCCAGTGTAAATCCTATAAGGATACTCATCCCAGTATAAATCCTATAAGGGATCATCATCCCAGAGTGTTATATAAGGGTTTCTGACATCATGGTAAATCCTATATGGGTTATTGCTCTCACGATTAATCCCCTAATGGTTATTGATCACGGGGTAAATCTTATGCAGGTGACTGATCTCAGGGTAAATCTTATACAGGTGATTGATCACGGGGTAAATCTTATGCAGGTGATTGATCTCAGGGTAAAACTTATACAGGTAATTGATCACGGGGTAAATCTTATACAGGTGATTGATCACGGGGTAAATCTTATGCAGGTGACTGATCACGGGGTAAATCTTATGCAGGTGACTGATCTCGGGGTAAATCTTATACAGGTGATTGATCACGGGGTAAATCTTATACAGGTGATTGATCACAGGGTAAATCTTATACAGGTGACTGATCACAGGGTAAATCTTATACAGGTGATTGATCACAGGGTAAATCTTATACAGGTGACTGATCACGGGGTAAATCTTATACAGGTGACTGATCACAGGGTATATCTTATACAGGTGACTGATCACAGGGTATATCTTATACAGGTGATTGATCACAGGGTAAATCTTATACAGGTGACTGATCACAGGGTAAATCTTATACAGGTGACTGATCACAGGGTAAATCTTATACAGGTGATTGATCACAGGGTAAATCTTATACAGGTGATTATTGATCATGGAGTAAATACCTATATGGGTCATTGATCTCAGGGTACGTTCTTTGGGTGCACCTGCCCCAGGATAAATTCTATATGGGTTTTTGATTGTAGGGAGCATCCTATAAGGGCTCCAGGTCAGGTTTTATAAGGGTCCCTCATACCTAGGTATATCCTAGGAAAGTTCTAGGAGACCTTCAGGCCCATTCTCCGCTTTGGACTGGTCTGAACAGATCTAATGTTAGACAGTTTATCTCCTTAATACCTAGAAATGGGGAATCTAACTCAGACGGTCGGTGATTTAACACATACATTTCAAGTGAAAATTCTCTAATCCCACAAACTTTTGTTTGGCCAGGGAATGGGTTAGCCCTTTCCTTGAGGAGGATCAGAGGTTGAGGGGTTACCTGAAATATAATAATGTTTTGATTTGACCAAAGAACATGTTACCAGTGTCCATGAAAAGGATCAGGGGTTGGCCGACTGTGTGATTGGACGGACTGTGCGTCCGCTGTGTGATTGGACGGACTGTGCGTCCGCTGTGTGATTGGACGGACTGTGCGTCCGCTGTGTGATTGGACGGACTGTGCGTCCGCTGTGTGATTGGACGGACTGTGCGTCCGCTGTGTGATTGGACGGACTGTGCGTCCGCTGTGTGATTGGACGGACTGTGCGTCCGCTGTGTGATTGGACAGACTGTGCGTCCGCTGTGTGATTGGACAGACTGTGCGTCCGCTGTGTGATTGGACAGACTCTGTGTCCGCTGTGTGATTGGACAGACTGTGTGTTCATTGTATGATTGGACAGACTGTGTGTTCGCTGTGTGATTGGACAGACTGTGTGTTCGCTGTGTGATTGGACAGACTGTGTGTTCGCTGTGTGATTGGACAGACTGTGTGTTCGCTGTGTGATTGGACAGACTGTGTGTTCGCTGTGTGATTGGACAGACTGTGTGTTCGCTGTGTGATTGAACAGACTGTGTGTTCGCTGTGTGATTGGACAGACTGTGTGTTCGCTGTGTGATTGGACAGACTGTGTGTTCGCTGTGTGATTGGACAGACTGTGTGTTCGCTGTGTGATTGGACAGACTGTGTGTTCGCTGTGTGATTGGACAGACTGTGTGTTCGCTGTGTGATTGGACAGACTGTGTGTTCGCTGTGTGATTGGACAGACTGTGTGTTCGCTGTGTGATTGGACAGACTGTGTGTTCGCTGTGTGATTGGACAGACTGTGTGTCCGCTGTGTGATTGGACAGACTGTATGTTCGCTGTGTGATTGGACAGACTCTGTGTCTGCTGTGTGATTGGACAGACTGTGTGTTCGCTGTGTGATTGGACAGACTGTGTGTCCGCTGTGTGATTGGACAGACTGTATGTTCGCTGTGTGATTGGACAGACTCTGTGTCTGCTGTGTGATTGGACAGACTGTGTGTTCGCTGTGTGATTGGACAGACTGTGTGTCCGCTGTGTGATTGGACAGACTGTATGTTCGCTGTGTGATTGGACAGACTGTGTGTCCGCTGTGTGATTGGACAGACTGTGTGTCCGCTGTGTGATTGGACAGACTGTGTGTCCGCTGTGTGATTGGACAGACTGTGTGTCCGCTGTGTGATTGGACAGACTGTATGTTCGCTGTGTGATTGGACAGACTGTGTGTCCGCTGTGTGATTGGACAGACTGCCTGATCTGAGGACTGGTCTCTCCAAATCTGGTCTTAGAATGTAATCTATTAGTCCTAATCATAAGGTATCACCCAATATCACAGTGCTCTCATCTTTGTGACTATGAATGAGCTTTCAATGTAACAGATAAACAGTTCAAAATGTGTTATAAAAAATGGGTACTGTAATATATAAGGATTTTTTAACATATATCATAATCACCTTAGGTTTTTACAAGATAAATCTCTTTAAATAAGATGGTAAAATGGCTCAAACAAGAACAAACTGCAAAAAGCCAAGTACCATTGAGTAAATGTGGTAAATACAGAGATTGTAGTGATAGTCCAGGCACAGCGCACAGGGTGGTACTTGTGGTTACGCCTCTGTAGAGGTGTCTTTGTACACACAGGTAACGGAGATGTGTGTGTGTAGATGAACGGTATGGGGGGGATGTGGTGGGTTTTGGGATGTTTGATGTGAACCAGAGATAGACTCAGATTTACCAGTCACTTCCGAATATCATAGAAACTCTTTCACAGCCCCCAGCAGAGCCGCCCCACATCCCGACACAGTGCTGTCACACACACACACACACATTATATATACACACATTATACATACACACTATATATATATATATATATATATACACACAAAAACATATTTATATATACACTATACACACACACACACAAACATATTTATATATACATTATACACACAAACATATATATACACACACACAAAGTTTTATACACATACAAACATACACAAGTGTATATATAGATACTAGTTGAAGAGCCCGTTACACAGGCCATGGTGCCACTGCCAGACGGTTGCGGTGCAGTCATACACAGTAGAGATTATCCACTCCGCGGCTGATACAGTGCCAGCCGGTCGTGGTGCAGTCATACACAGTAGAGATTATCCATGCCGCGGCTGATACAGTGCCAGCCGGTTGCGGTGCAGTCATACACAGTAGAGATTATCCACTCCGTGGCTGATACAGTGCCAGCCGGTTGCGGTGCAGTCATACACAGTAGAGACAATGCACGCCGCGGCTGATACAGTGCCAGCCGGTCGCGGTGCAGTCATACACAGTAGAGATTATCCACTCCGTGGCTGATACAGTGCCAGCCGGTCGTGGTGCAGTCATACACAGTAGAGATTATCCATGCCGCGGCTGATACAGTGCCAGCCGGTCGCGGTGCAGTCATACACACTAGAGATTATACACTCCGTGGCTGATACAGTGCCAGCCGGTCGTGGTGCAGTCATACACAGTAGAGATTATCCACTCCGTGGCTGATACAGTGCCAGCCGGTCGTGGTGCAGTCATACACAGTAGAGATTATCCACTCCGCGGCTGATACAGTGCCAGCTGGTCGCGGTGCAGTCATACACAGTAGAGATTATCCATGCCGCGGCTGATACAGTGCCAGCCGGTCGCGGTGCAGTCATACACAGTAGAGATTATCAACTCCGCGGCTGATACAGTGCCAGCCGGTCGCGGTGCAGTCATACACAGTAGAGATTATCCACTCCGCGGCTGATACAGTGCCAGCCGGTCGTGGTGCAGTCATACACAGTAGAGATTATCCACTCCGCGGCTGATACAGTGCCAGCCGGTTGCGGTGCAGTCATACACACTAGAGATTATCCACTCCGCGGCTGATACAGTGCCAGCCGGTCGTGGTGCAGTCATACACAGTAGAGATTATCCACTCCGCGGCTGATACAGTGCCAGCCGGTCGCGGTGCAGTCATACACAGTAGAGATTATCCACATTGCGGCTGATACAGTGCCAGCCGGTCGTGGTGCAGTCATACACAGTAGAGATTATCCATGCCGCGGCTGATACAGTGCCAGCCGGTCGCGGTGCAGTCATACACAGTAGAGATTATCAACTCCGCGGCTGATACAGTGCCAGCCGGTTGCGGTGCAGTCATACACAGTAGAGATTATCCATGCCGCGGCTGATACAGTGCCAGCCGGTTGCGGTGCAGTCATACACAGTAGAGATTATCCACTCCGCGGCTGATACAGTGCCAGCCGGTCGCGGTGCAGTCATGCACAGTAGAGATTATCCACTCCGCGGCTGATACAGTGCCAGCCGGTCGTGGTGCAGTCATACACAGTAGAGATTATCCACTCCGAGGCTGATACAGAGCCAGCCGGTTGCTTTGCAGTCATACACAGTAGAGATTATCCACTCCGCTGCTGATACAGTGCCAGCCGGTCGTGGTGCAGTCATACACAGTAGAGATTATCCACTCCGCGGCTGATACAGTGCCAGCCGGTCGCGGTGCAGTCATACACAGTAGAGATTATCCACTCCGCGGCTGATACAGTGCCAGTTGGTTGCGGTGCAGTCATACACAGTAGAGACTATCCACTCCGTGGCTGATACAGATATGGATGTGCCTTCGGAGCGCCCAGCTCTGTATCAGCCTCATCACAGGCAGTGTCTACTGAGCATGACTGTGTTGTTACAAACTTTCTAGTGAATGATTATATAGGATTTATATATAAACTAAAGTCTGAAAGCACTCACTCTGTAGAATCTAATATGCCCAGGAGCGCAATCCCTGAGAATTGTGTAGATACAGACTCAAAAGAATAGGGCAGCACCTGTGGGACCTAAATAATGCAATATTTATTGATAATGTGGAAAAATATAAGGTCAATGTTTTGGTCCCTTTGATAAAGGCCCCACTAAGGGACTGAAACGTTGACCTTATATTTTGCCATATTATCAAAAAATATTGCATTATTTAGGTCCCAAGTGCTGCCCTATTCCTTAGAATCTATATCTATATATATATATATATATATATATATATATATATATATATATATATATCTATATATATAAGCCTAACACAGCCAGGGGTGGCAGTACGGAGTGGATATTCATGTCTCCTCCCTACTGCCAGCCCTGGAGATATACACACACACACACTATCAAACACAAACACACACTCACATACTTGTATCCCCCAGGATATGTTCTGTTGTGGGTCTCCAAGGGATGTAGAAGCACTTAGTAAGCTGTTTAGAACTATGTAGTTGTGCTCACGATGTGAAAAAGAAGCTTTGCTTTCAAGAAACTGACTGAGTGTGCTCACAACATGAAAAAGAGGCTTGGAATACAAGGAACTGAATGAGCATTCTCAGAACATGAAAAAGAGGCTTGGAATACAAGGAACTACTAGCCCAAATGTGCTCCACACACACACACACTCAAACAATGCCCTCACCTGCACTTCTCCTATTAACCCTTTCAGTGCCAGATGGGTACGCAATGCATTCTTTGCAATATGTTACAAACCAATCTGGCACTCAAAGGGTAAAACCTTTATAGACTCTTAACTTACAGGGAAGTAATGTACAAGGGATGGGCGAAAATTTCCGCCTCAAACTGAAATTGGCGAAAAATGGCACTTTCTGCTTGGAGAAGAATTACCCACGAAAAGTGCTGATTTTACTCTTTTTCCCCACTTTTTTCACCTAGCTCATTCCATTGCAATCAATGGGAACATAGAAGTTACACACAACACATGGCAAATATTGTTTTATTTCCCAAAGGCACAATATTAATAGAGCAGGAGGGGCCTGTGTTGGTGGGGTGTGGGGAAACAATCAGTTGAACAGGGGATGACTTTTAGGGGGGTTTGTTTACTGGGATTGGGGGGCAGTTAATAAAAAATAAATCCTAAATAAAATAAAACCCATAAGACATGGTATAAAGGGGTCTAAGGAGGGTGCCTGTGTTGGTGAATGAATGAATCAGTTGAACAGGGAATTTGTTTTTGGGGGGGTTCTTACTGCTATTGGGGGGACAGTTAATAAAAAAATAAATCAATAAAATAAGAAATTTGTATGTAAAGTGTTAAGAGACAGGAACCCCTTGACATAAGCTGCCGCTGGGGTGGACTGATAATTGACTTGATAGAGTATTTTGTAGAGGATGATTTGTTTGGTTTGTTGTTAGAGGCCTTTGTTGGACTTAGACTTATTATAGGCCCAAGCCCTGAAGAAACATTGATTTTTAGGACTTAGGCTTGTTAGAACCAAACCCCCCAAAAATTGTTTGTTTTTTCTTGTAGGAATAGTTTTTTTTTTTTTATTATTTTTTTTTGTATTATTTTTTTCAAAACACAAGCCCTGAGTAAAAAAATAAAAATGCCCTACTGGCCTAATGCCAGCAGGTCATGTTGGCCAGTGGCCACTGTCACATGTCCTCCCGAGTTGCAACTGCTGTTCTTGCTGCTGTTGCTGAGTTGTTTAAGCAGCAGGATGATTAGGCAGCTGAAAGGGAATGGGATCAACAATAGCAGTAACATAGAAGATGGATGATGAAGGTTACACTTGTCACAACTGGCTCCAGTGATGCACCTGAGGCAGTAGCAGCACAATAATTAGCCCCCAGTCTATGTGGAGAAAAGAAGAAGTTGCCCATTACATCTTCTGCACCTGCCCCTCCTCCAAAATCATCATGGGTGTGTTAGAATATACATTTTTCCATTGCGAGCAGGAACTGTTATCTCTTATCAGCAACTGAAATGTGCATAGTGTGTGTGTGGTAAATAACATCTGGGGGCATAACTGTATCCAAACACCATGACATCCGAAACCAAGTACTGCCGCTGTCACTGTACCCCTTGTCCTGACCCGCTAAGGACACATGACAACTTGCTGACAGTGTAATAGTACTGATGAACCCTCCCTGCCACCATCTTAGCATATTCTGCGGGATGGAATCTCCTCAGACGCCGCTTGATGCACTGATTGTGATTCTCCTCTACCATACTGGCATGTGTGGTCAGTGCACCACACAGTGTGCAATTGGTAGAGACGAACTGCCATATCCTAATATCAACAGAGCGGCTATCATTTGGCGGGGGAGGTAATGAACGAGGAGGATTGGCAGAAGATGTAGTTAACCTAGAAGGTGATGGTGAGCTAGTTGTTTCACTCATCATGGGACTTCCAGTCTGCCTGGGTTGTTCTATTCCTCCTCCTCTTTGATCTCCACCTCTTGTTGTCTTTCTGGAGAGTCAAGGACAGCAAAAGCGGTGCTTGATTTCTGTGGTGGGTGTTTGGCTTTAACATGTTTGACATAAATGTCATGGAGTCTGTGTTTCATGTTTGATATCAGGGCACTTGTGCCAAGGTGTGTTCCCTCCTTTCCTGTTTTCACTGACTTGTCACAAATTGTGCAAAGTGCCATTGCTGATGACTGTACTGTACCTGCCCCAACAGAAAAATAGTCCCACACCCATGATGACTTCAGAGGGAAGGGAACAGATGGAGAAGAATGACCTCTTTCTTCTTGTCCTCCACATTCCCCTTCATTGTCTGTGGCAGAGGATAATGTTGCTGTTGTTGCTGCTACTGCCTCAGAGTCAGCACTGCAACTAGGATCAGGAGTATTGCTACTGCTGGCAAGTGGAACCTGTCCTCGTCCCGCATTGCTTGTTGCCCCATTCCCACTGTGTCCATGGTGGTCTGTGACACACTAACCTGCTCCTCAGCATCCTGCTGCCCTTGCATCTCAGCATCAGAAGGAATTAGAGCAGTTGCAAATTCCTCTAATTCCAAAATGTCCTTGCTAGTGGTGGTGGTGATGCCCTTCCTCATTCCTGTCTCCCATTGCTTCTCAGTTTCTGCTAAACAGGCCATCACTGTCTCTTCCACCCCAACTTCTCCACAATCTGTTGCTGCTGCTGCTGCTCTGTTCCAGACATCGTACTGCTGCTTGGAGGAGGTGACGAGCAATGTGACGGAGGGTCCCCTAATGTCACACTTGCCATTGTCTTTTGACCTGAAGAAGAAGGCAGACTGGCACTAGCAGAAGTAGCAGCAGACACAGGCAGCTGATCTGTGCTCCCGCTGGTGGTGGTATTAATTCTGAGCCTGCTCTCCTCCTCCAACACCAGTTCTGGCTTCTTAAGGATCATGTTCCACCTGGACACTGTAGTGAAGAGAAGGGGAGGACTCCCTGTCCCAGGGTCAGAGGAATGGTGTGGGCTCCCTTGACCGCTAGTCTGGATGCTGTAAAATGTTTCCCCTACCACTCCGGCTGCTTAACCATTACTGCTACTACTAACACCAACCACATCAAGTTCAGCCACAGAGTCTTCCTCCTCACAGTCACTAGTCAGGATATTGTTGATTACCCCTCCTTCATTCCTAACGCTAACAACCTGCTGGACCCTAGTAGTAGTAGTACTAGCACTGGAGGGACTGCTTGGGAATGGCAAGTGGGATTTAGGGTCCCTTATGTCACACTTGTCATCATTTTCTCCTTCCCCCCCGAGTACTACAAGAAACACTAGCAGCAGGCAAAGTATTGGTGGCAACAGGTTCAGCACTGGCAGCAGGTTCAGCACTGGCAGCAGGTTCAGCACTGGCAGCAGGTTCAGCACTGGCAGCAGGGGCAGCACGTCTGGCAACAGGTACAACACTAGTGGCTGCAGGATCAGAAATGGTGGCACTGGCAGCAGGGGCAGCACGTCTTGCAGCAGGCACAGACAGCTGACCTGCCCTGCTCTCACTATCCTTTTCTCCCTCCCTTCACATTCCCTTTACTTCCTTTCCATTCCTCCCCATTCCCTTTTCTCCCTCCCTTCTTATTAAATTTCCCAAGAACCCTTGGGGTGATTTCGGGGGACTGGACAGCATTGGTTCAGTACTGCTGGTCACTTCCTCCTCCTCAGACTCAGTGGACACATAATAAGGGTCCTTCCAGTTCCTCTTTTTACTGTTCATAGTGATAGGAGTCACTATGAGCCTCTCCTGCCTCACTTTTTGCAAAATATCACAAGAGAACAGCACAGCACGTCTATCTCGCTCTGTAGCTGCTTCTATTGTGTCTGCCTTCAGCGAAAACGTCACAGTTTTATAGAGGAAGTGTGAAAACAATGTAAATCAATGGGAGGAAACTTTCTAGTCATTGAAAAAATGGCAAAAGATTTTGGCCAGTGGGCGAAAGATGTGAAAATTGTAATCGCTAGTTTTAAAGCAGGACATTACTAACACTTTAGAACATTATAAACTCTTGACCTTTTCCGGTGTGACCATGTTGGGCTTTTTTGGAGCCTTTTTTATTTTTTGAGATGGACAGTGGATGCCCAGGATCCCTGGTCTTTCCTCAACTCACAGATGCCCAGCACTTCCTCTCCACGGCTGATACCCCCGCCAGCCTCTAGGCTCAGGCCTGCTCCCTCAGAGTCAACAGAGGCTTCTTCCTCCCGCACTGGATCTGGACATTGAGACCCACATTGTGGGGAGAAGAGTGTCTCCTCTGTACCGGGGACTGTAACGTGGGGAGAAGAGTGTCTCCTCTGTACCGGGGACTGTAACGTGGGGAGAAGAGTGTCTCCTCAGTACCGGGGACTGTAACGTGGGGAGAAGAGTGTCTCCTCAGTACCGGGGACTGTAACGTGGGGAGAAGAGTGTCTCCTCTGTACCGGGGACAGTAACGTGGGGAGAAGAGTGTCTCCTCTGTACCGGGGACAGTAACGTGGGGAGAAGAGTGTCTCCTCTGTACCGGGGACTGTAACGTGGGGAGAAGAGTGTCTCCTCTGTACCGGGGACTGTAACGTGGGGAGAAGAGTGTCTCCTCTGTACCGGGGACTGTAACGTGGGGAGAAGAGTGTCTCCTCTGTACCGGGGACTGTAACGTGGGGAGAAGAGTGTCTCCTCTGTACCGGGGACTGTAACGTGGGGAGAAGAGTGTCTCCTCTGTACCGGGGACTGTAACGTGGGGAGAAGAGTGTCTCCTCTGTACCGGGGACTGTAACGTGGGGAGAAGAGTGTCTATATACATAAGTTTATACCCACATTACTGTGGGTTTTATTGATGTGGAGCAATCTGATACACTGGTATATACATCACACAGTGTGATCTCTTAAATGGAGGACCAGAGGGATTTGGGTGTCAAACAAGGACTGTCCCTCCTATACTGTATCGTGCCAGTCCTTATACACAGACACATGCAGACTGTACACCATACAATGCCAGACCATATATAAATAGTTTGTCATACATGCCATACAGTGAGCTATGTACAGCATGGAGATGATTGCAGGAACTGGCACCTCTACTTACAGACAGACTGACAAACAATCTGCTCTCTTTCTCTCTCTTTGTACAATATATAAAACAGTCACACCCATGTCTCTGCCATTTACCAGCTCAGCTGAAGCCCTGCTCTGCACTGCCTGATCATGTCTCTGCCGTTGTTCCACTTTCCCAGCTTCTGTGTGCTACCAAGTCAGCTCCCCAGCATCCTGCCTGCTGATTGGTTAGAAATCGGCTCACTTGTAGTAATTGGCAGGGCTGTGCAGGGTCAGAGACAGGGAATGAAGAAGCTGCATATGAGTGGTTTATTGTAGCGAGCCCATAACCTTGTATCTATGTGCTGGGAACCCTGATGCAAAATACAGATTTAGACAATGGCCTTCCAGCTGTAGCTTGAACATAGTTCCCATCATTCTCAGCTGCTCAGCGTGTGTGTGTGTGTATATATGTGTGTATGTGTCTGGGGGGCATGTGTGTGTTTGTGGTGTAGGAGTGAGTAGCAGCCATTTTTTTTCAGCCTTAGATAGTGGTGGGCGGGCTGGATAGTGGGGGCGGGCCAAAAATCACACCCCCATTGAATCGCCCAATAGGAGCAGTAACTCCTCCTTACTGCTGCCCCGAGTGTGTTTTGCCAGGCACAGTCTTTATGTATGTGTGTGTATATATATATATATATATATATATATATATATATATATATATATATATATATATATATATATATATATACACACACACACACGCATTCTAAGATCGTTTCACATACAAAAACATACAAATAAACATAAACACATGTACCGACATACAAACTGTGTGACAGGACAGACTGTGTGTTACGGTTGGCAAGCAAAACCAGGAGTCAGACAATATAGTTAATATAACCTTTATTATGAGAATAATAACAGCAATGCAACATAACTATATACACAGAGTGGGTGAATGAAAAGGCAAGTACTGTATCAGGAATAGCAGTCTCCCAATATCACCACCACACTGTCCGAGACTAGGCCTCAGCCCACTGGAGTCTCGCGGTAAGGTAACGCCCAAGAGTGATACTGATTCAGCCTGTAGGCAGTAGCTGTGAGTCTGATAGAGCCCCAGGTCAATACTAGGAAGGATGACTGAATAACGGAACTAACAAAGGAGTGAACAGACAATGCCTTCTAGTAAGCACCAGATAGGATAGTCAGACGAGCCAAAGTCATACACGGAGCGGGTAGTCAGCCAGAGCCACAGGTTTGCACCAGATAGGATATCCACTGAAGCGATGGAATGCTGGATATACAGTGGACAGAGCCCCAGGTTAACACCAGAGTGGGTAGTCAGACAAGCCTATGCCATACAAGGAGCGGGTAATCAGCCAGAGCCACAGGTTTGCACCAGGTAGGATATCCACTGAAGTGATGGTATGCACTGTGGACAGAGCCCAGGGGTCAACACCAGAGTGGGTAGTCAGACAGGCCTAGGTAATACACGGAGCGGGTAGTCAGCCAGAGCCACAGGTTTGCACCAGAAAGGATATCTGAGCAAAATCGGAACGTACAAGGAGAATCGTCAGACAGAGCCACAGGTCAACACCATAATGGATGGACAGACAAGCTGGATCATACATAGGAAACAGGAATACAAATAATGAACTGCAAAGAAAGCCAACCTAAGGGTAACTGAGTCAGGACTCAGACTGCCCTTTAAACCCCTCCTCAGGAAGTAGGAGCAGGCTCAGAGGAAGGAAGTAGGTAGGAGGAGCAGGCTCAGAGGAAGGAAGTAGGTAGGAGGAGACTACAGGAGGCATGGCATAAAACAGAGGCCTGCTTCACTCTGAAGCCTCTCGCATGCAGATGACGCGTGGAAAGATGCAGAGCGTCACTGAAGAAGTGGAGCTGGAAACAAGGTACTGTGACAGTACCCTCTCTTCAGAGACACCTCCTCCGTGGGACTGGCCCAGGTTTGTCAGGGAAACGTTCATGGAATCTGCGCACCAGGAGAGGAGCGCTCCTCTGGACCATATCCATTCCAATGGATAAAATATTGTAGGCACCCTCATACTACATGGGAGTCCAAAATGTTTTGAACCTCATATTTCTCGTGATCTGCAACTATCACGGGAGCAGGACGGACAGGAGAGGAAGTATACCGGTTGCAGACCAAGGGCTTTAACAGGGAGACATGAAAGACATTATGTATACGCATATTGGCATATTGGCAGGCAGTTCCAATGCATAAGCCACCAGGTTGATCTTGCACAACACCTTAAAGGGACCAACAAATCGAGGAGCCAGTTTATTGCATGGGACCTGGAACAAGTTACGGGATGACAACCACACTATCTCCCATCTGGAAGGTTGGTGCCGGCAAGCGTCTACGGTCAGCCTGCCTATTTTGACGCTGCACTGAACCACATAGGGTATGCTGTACCCGAACCCATGGAAAGGAGTGTCTGCAAATGCTCATCCAGAGCTGGAATAGCTTGTGCTCGAAAGGTTTCAGGAAGAACTGAAGGTTGAAACCCAGTTAACCAAGAACGGGGAGCTCTGTGTAGAAGAGTTCACAGCACAATTTCTGGCAAACTCCACCCAGGGCAACAGCGTAGCCCAGTTGTCATGGTGGTCAGTGACATAGCAGTGGAGAAATTGCTCAAAGGCTTGGTTCCACCTTTCTGCTACACCATTGGATTGCGGATGGTATGTGGAGAAGAATGTCAATTGAATTCCCATTTGCGCACAGAAGCACCTACAGAAGCGAGACACAAACTGGCTTCCTCTATTAGACATGATCACCTTCAGAATACCATGGAGCCGGTACACCTCCCTGCCGCATACCACCGCCAATTCCTGCACAGATGGTAAGCCCTTGAGTGGCACAAAGTGGGCCATTTTTGAGAATTTGTCTACAATCATTAGTATAGCAGTAAAGCCCATTGACCTAGGAAGGTCGACCATGAAATCAATTGATAAGGGTGTCCAGGGGCGTTCCCCGTTGGCCACAGGCTGGAACAAGCCCACCAGCAGATGTCGAGGAGCCTTATTTTGGGCACACATGGTGCAGGCTGCGGTAAAGGCAGCACAATCAGAGAGTCTAGACAAGGACCAGATTAACTGGTCTCGCCCAATATGACCAGCGATTTTGGAAGCATGGTATGTCTCCAGAATTTTTATGCGGAACTGAGCCGGTACAAAACATCTCCCACTAGGAGTTTCTGCTGGGGCAGATGCTTGGACGGCCAGTATCTCCTCTCCCAAAGGAGAAGTAATGCAGGTACGTATCGTGGCCAGAATGCGATCAGCAGGAATGATCGGAGCGGGAGGAACCTCCTCCTTGGACCTACTACAAAATTGGCGTGACAGGGCATCAGCCTTCACATTTTACGAGCCCAGGAGATAGGAAACCACAAAATTAAACCATCTGGCCTGACAGGAGGACAGCTGCTTGGCTTCAGACAAGTACATCAGATTTTTGTGGTCTGTAAGAATCAAAGTGGGGGAACTGTACCCTCCAACAGATGATGCCGTTCCTTGAATGACAAAATTATGGCCAGCATCTCCCTGTCACCAATCTGATACACCCTTTCTGCCTTTGATAGTTTTTTTTTTTTTTTTTTTTTTTTTTTTCGAGAAGCAGCCACAAGGGCACGAAGCCTCTCCAGGAGCTGACCGTTGAGAAAGGAGGGAGCCTACTCCAATCTCTGACGTGTCAGCTAGTGATGAGCGAGCATGCTCGGCCGAAGCTCGGTTCGGCTCGAGCATCGCTCTGCTCGGCACATGGCGGTACTCGTACGAGTACCGCATGTGCTCGCCCGCCATGTTCGGGTCTCCTCCCCGCACAAGGCGCCTGCCTAGGGCCCGGCCAAATGAGGGGGGCCCGGAAAGCCTCATTCAACTTGAATGAGGCTTTCCGGGCCCCCCTCATTTGGCCGGGAGATTCAACCCCCACGCCCGCAGCTTACCTGATCTCTCACTCATCTCGCCGCTCTAGTAATACAGAGCGCTGGGAGATGACATCATCTCCCAGCCTCTGCATTACTACAGCGGCGCCGGGAGCTTCAGTCAAAGAGATCTGTGCCGAAGGAGGCACAGATCTGTCAAGTACACCGCTAGACCACCAGGGGAAATGTGAAGATGAAGGTGCAATGTGGAGGTGAAGTGGAGATGGGGGCATTGCGGAGATGAAGGGGGCATTGTGGAAGGGGCATTGCGGAGATGAAGGGGGCATTGTGGAAGGGGCATTGTGGAGATGGAGATGAAGGGGGCATTGTGGAGATGGAAGGGGCAGTGTGGAAGCGGCAGTGTGGAGATGGAAGGGGCAGTGTGGAGAAGGTGGCATTGTGGAAGGGGCAGTGTGGAGATGGAAGGGGCAGTGTGGAGATGGAAGGGGCAGTGTGGAGATGGAAGGGGCATGGTGGAGATGAAGGGGGGCATTGTGGAGATGAAGGGGCAATTGTGGAAGGGGCAGTGTGGAGATGAAGGGGACATTGTGGAGATGAAGGGGGCATTGTGGAAGGGGCAATGTGGTGATGAAGGGGCAGTGTGGAGATGAAGGGGCAGTGTGGAAGGGGCATTGTGGAGATGAAGGGGGCATTGTGGAGATGAAGGGGGCAGTGTGGAGATGAAGGGCAGTGTGGAGATGAAGGGGGCATTGAGGAAGGGGCAATGTGCATCCAGACATCCTCCCTATGCTGTCCCTGAACCATTTCTGTGGTGTTTCCATCATTTTCTGACCTTTTCCTATGAACCAGGCACCCTCCCCTCATCAGAGCAGGGGGTGCCTGGTGTAATGCTCGAGTCCTCCCATTGACTTCAATGGGGCTCGGGTGCTCGGCCGAGCACTCGAGCCTCCGGGGGCGCTCGGCCAGAGCACCCGAACACCCGAGCATCGGGGTGCTCGATCATCACTAGTGTCAGCCTCAAGGGTAAAGGGCAGGGCGGGATTGGGATGTACCAGGATCGGGGCAGCAGTGAATGCTGCTTTGAGGTTGTCAAAGGCAGATAGTGCATCAGAAGACCATTCTAACACTTTGGCTCCTTTCTGCATCATGTCAGTGATGGGTTTTACAACGGTCGAGAAATTTCTTATAAATTTACAGTAATAATTGGCCACACCCAAAAATCTTTGAATTGTCTTAAGTCCCACTGGACGAGGCCACTGAACCACAGCCGAAAGTTTTTTGGGGTCCATCGCGAATCCAGATGCGGATATAACATACCCAAGAAAGTTAACTTGGGTCTTGAAAAATTCACACTTTTCCAGATTGCATAACAAGTTCTTATCTCAGTAGCGAAAGGACCCTGGAAACATCCGCATAGTGGGTCTCCAATGTTTGAGAATGGATAAGGATATTGTCAAGATATACAACAATGCAGCTTTGCAAGAGTTCTCTCAGAATGTCATTAAGGAATTCTTGGAAAACAGCGGGAGCATTGCACAGGCCAAAGGGCATGACCAATTATTCATAATGCCCGCTCCATGTGTTGAACCCTGTCTTCCATTCATGACCTTGTTTGATCCTGACCAAATTGTACTCTGTCCTCAAATCGAGCTTGGTAAATATTGTAGAACCTTTGAGGAGGTCAAACAGCTCAGTGATCAATGGTATTGGAAATTCATTTTTTACCATTATTTTGTTTAAGCCCAGAAAAATCGATACAAGAGTGTAATTCCTTTCCTCTAGACTGTAAGCTCTCACGAGCAGGGCCCTCTGATCCTCCTGTTCTCCACATCCGATTGTTCTATTTAACACCTGTCTATGTCTATTCCCTTTTGTACAGCGCTGCGGAATTAGTTGGCGCTATATAAATAAAGAATAATAATAATATAATAATAATAATAATAATAATTCTCTGTCCTTCACAAAAAAAAGAAATCCAGAAGCAGCAGGGGATGAGGATTTCTGAATTATGCCCCCTCCAAGGCATCAGCCACATATTCCTCCATGACCTTATTCTCCTCCACAGATAGAGGATACGTACGGCCCCACAGAGGGGTAGTCCCAGGAAGGAGCTCGATCGTACAATCGTATGGTCTATGGGGAGGTAAAGCTCCAGCCTGGACTTTGATAAATTTCTCAGATAACTGAAAACAGGCCTCCGGTAGGCCTTGATATTCGGGATAAGCAAGTCTGATGGGAAGTGAAAGACAAGACTACTCACAGTGAGTCCCCCAAGACAATATCTCACACGTGCTCCAGTCAATTTTAGGGTTATGTTTTTGTAACCATGGGAACCCTAATACAATAGCATAGTGCAGGGAGTTTATCACCTGAAACTTCAGGTTTTCCTTATGCAGGGCTTCCACGCTTAGGGTAAGTGGAACCGTCTCATGGGTAATATGTGCTGGCAGCAGGGGTCTTCCATCAGTAGCTTCTACCGCCAAAGGAGAGTCACAAGATAATAAAGGAATCCCAAATCGGTCAGCGAATGCAACTTCCACAAAATAACCTGCCGCGCCAGAGACTGTCAGGGCAGGCACAGGAATAGACTCATTAGCCCAAGATAGGACTATGTTGGTTTAGCTTGAGAGGTTTCAGGGGACAGTGAGATGCCACCTATGATCTTTCCCTGACAGGATCTTAGGCACGAGCGTTCTCCTGGATGTACCGGGCATGATTTCAGTAGATGACCATTCTTTCCCCAGTACAGGCATAGTCCCTCCCTCCGCCTATGGGCCCTCTCTGCCGCAGAGAGTCGGGTAGCCGCCACCTGCATAGGTTCACTACCCGTAGTGTCGGAACCAGGAGACATGGGAGCTGAGGGAGGACAGGGTGTGCAAGAAAAGCTGTGGACATACTGGTAGGATGCCTCCGCAGGCGCTCCTTAAACGTAGGTCTCTCCCGGACCCGTGTATCTATGAGGAGGACAAAGGATATCATCTCATCCAGACTATTAGGTAGGTCACGAGCCGCAATCTCGTCCTTCATGTAGTCACAAAGCCCTTGGGAGAATGCACCTATCAGGTCCTCATTGTTCCACCCTACTTCGGCTGCTAGAGTCCGAAACTTGATTGCGTATTCCACTACCATGCGGTTGCCCTGGCGGATAGTCATCAGATGCTTGAAAGCCAAAGTCCCGCGACCCGGCACATCAAATACACATTTAAATGCGGCCACAAATTAGGTAAAATTATGTATAATGGGGTTCTCCTTCTCCCATATAGGATTTGCCCAAGCCAATGCCTTGCCAGCCAGGAGAGAAATCATAAGTCCAACCCTACTGCGCTCAGTAGGGAAGGCATGAGGAAGCATCTCAAGGTATATGTGTAACAGTTTGTTTGACACACAGACACAGGTTTAGGATAAAACACTGTTTTATTAAAGGAATAACCTTCACAGGTCCTGTAGCAAAGCAGACTAGTACAGACACACGACAGGTTGTATAAATATCAGCCCACACAGATACAGCATAAACAATAAGACCACAATAGTCTATACTGACACAGGTCAGGCAGAGTAATGGTTTCCCAGGAACAAGGTGTAGAATGGGTTAATTAATTTCAGAGTGTAAACAGTCCCATGTGCAAAGAGATCAGCGATGGGTCTCTCTGCATATAACCAGCTGAGGAGTGGATGAAGTCAATAGCCAGATCAGCAGTCCTGACATGAGCTGTAGGCAATACTGGAACAGAGTAACGTGAGGTACTGCGGGAGCAGTAACGGAGATAACACTTGTTCTGAGCAAAAGGCAACAACGGAGACTAGGCCCAGGATAACCTGCCGTAGCAGTAACGGAGTCAACACTGCACTCAGTACAGTATAACCGGAGGCAACCGGTGGCTCAATAGCCAGAGAGTGGTAACAGAGGCAGACACTTGCTTGAGCAGAGGCAATAATGGAGACTAGGCCCAATGGAACCTGCCGTAGTAGTAACGGAGACAACTTGCACTCTGCACAGCTTAACCGGAGGCAATGATGGCTCAACAGCCGGAATGGTAACGGGACTGGCCGCTGATACTCTGCAAGGAAATGACCCACTGCCAGACAGTCAGAATGTCGCCTAGGCGACACAGTACAGGAACGTCAGCCAAGCCGGGTCGGATCACGGAGCAGGAACGTCAGCCAAGCCGGGTCAGATCACGGAGCAGGAACGTCAGCCAAGCCGGGTCAGATCACGGAGCAGGAACGTCAGCCAAGCCGGGTCGAATCACGGAGCAGGAACGTCAGCCAAGCCGGGTCGAATCACGGAGCAGGAACGTCAGCCAAGCCGGGTCGAATCACGGAGCAGGAACGTCAGCCAAGCCGGGTCGAATCACGGAGCAGGAACGTCAGCCAAGCCGGGTCGAATCACGGAGCAGGAACGTCAGCCAAGCCGGGTCGAATCACGGAGCAGGAACGTCAGCCAAGCCGGGTCGAATCACGGAGCAGGAACGTCAGCCAAGCCGGGTCGAATCACGGAGCAGGAACGTCAGCCAAGCCGGGTCGAATCACGGAGCAGGAACGTCAGCCAAGCCGGGTCGAATCACGGAGCAGGAACGTCAGCCAAGCCGGGTCGAATCACGGAGCAGGAACGTCAGCCAAGCCGGGTCGAATCACGGAGCAGGAACGTCAGCCAAGCCGGGTCGAATCACGGAGCAGGAACGTCAGCCAAGCCGGGTCGAATCACGGAGCAGGAACGTCAGCCAAGCCGGGTCGAATCACGGAGCAGGAACGTCAGCCAAGCCGGGTCGAATCACGGAGCAGGAACGTCAGCCAAGCCGGGTCGAATCACGGAGCAGGAACGTCAGCCAAGCCGGGTCGAATCACGGAGCAGGAACGTCAGCCAAGCCGGGTCGAATCACGGAGCAGGAACGTCAGCCAAGCCGGGTCGAATCACGGAGCAGGAACGTCAGCCAAGCCGGGTCGAATCACGGAGCAGGAACGTCAGCCAAGCCGGGTCGAATCACGGAGCAGGAACGTCAGCCAAGCCGGGTCGAATCACGGAGCAGGAACGTCAGCCAAGCCGGGTCGAATCACGGAGCAGGAACGTCAGCCAAGCCGGGTCGAATCACGGAGCAGGAACGTCAGCCAAGCCGGGTCGAATCACGGAGCAGGAACGTCAGCCAAGCCGGGTCGAATCACGGAGCAGGAACGTCAGCCAAGCCGGGTCGAATCACGGAGCAGGAACGTCAGCCAAGCCGGGTCGAATCACGGAGCAGGAACG
>JBBDGT010000322.1:35000-42500 GCA_037306005.1 Rhinophrynus dorsalis | reverse complement strand
GGGGCATTACCTGGAGGAGGGGTATTGCCTGGAGGAGGGTATTACCTGATATTAAATCAAATGCTTTTTGTATTTCCAAAATTAGAAGCAGAATCCTAATGTCTGCGGTTTATTTGTAATAATAAGATGTATTAGTTGTGTTATATCTCTCGGTCTGTAGTTTATGAACCCCACATGATCACTCTTATTTGGGGAGGTGTATTAAGTCATGTGGATGGATACATTTTTGTTAGCATTTTAATATAAAGATTTTTCATAGTAATGGGTCTATAGTTACTGCATTTGTCACATTGTTACCATGCGTTGGTATAATCATCAGGGACGTTTTCTTTGGTTCACATGGCATAACGATAATTACACACACGTCCCTACATATACACATACGCACATACACACACACACACACACACATGTTCCTACATATACACACACGCACATATACACATACACGTTCCTACACAAGCACACATACACGTTCCTACATATACACACGCACATATACACACACACATGTTCCTACATATACACACAAGCACATATACACATACACGTTCCTACATATACACACAAGCACATATACACATACACACATACACGTTCCTACATATACACGTTCCTACATATACACACACACACACGCACATATACACGTTCCTACATATACACACGCACATATACACGTTCCTACATATACACACACACACATATACACGTTCCTACATATACACACACGCACAAGCACATATACACGTTCCTACATATACACACACAAGCACATATACACATACACGTTCCTACATACACACACACACGTTCCTACATATACACATACACGTCCCTACATATACACACACGCACATATACACATACACGTCCCTACATATACACACACGCACATATACACGTCCCTACATATACACACACGCACATATACACATACACGTCCCTACATATACACACACGCACATGTACACATACACGTCCCTACATATACACACACGCACATGTACACATACACGTCCCTACATATACACACACGCACATATACACATACACGTCCCTACATATACACACACGCACATATACACATACACGTCCCTACATATACACACACGCACATATACACATACACGTCCCTACATATACACACACGCACATATACACATACACGTTCCTACACATACACACACACACGTATACACGTTCCTACATATACACACACGCACATATACACATACACGTTCCTACATATACACACACGCACATATACACATACACGTTCCTACACACACACACAAGCACACATACACGTTCCTACATATACACACACAAGCACACATACACGTTCCTACATATACACACACATACACACACACACACACGTTCCTACATATACACACACACACACGTTCCTACATATACACACACATACACACACACACACACACACACACGTTCCTACATATACACACGCACATATACACATACATACACACACACACGTTCCTACATATACACATACACACACACACATACACGTTCCTACATATACACACAAGCACATATACATGTTCCTACATATACACACACGCACATATACACGTTCCTACATATACACACAAGCACATATACACACACACGTTCCTACATATACACACAAGCACATATACACACACACGTTCCTACATATACACACACACACACACACATATACACGTTCCTACATATACACACAAGCACATATACACGTTCCTACATATACACACAAGCACATATACACATACACGTTCCTACATACACACACACACACAAGCACATATACACATACACGTTCCTACATACACACACACACACGTTCCTACATATACACATACACACACACAAATACACGTTCCTACATATACACACAAGCACATATACACGTTCCTACATATACACACAGGCACATATACACGTTCCTACATACACACAAACACAAGCACATATAAACACACACGTTCCTACATATACACATACACACACACACACACACAAATACACGTTCCTACATATACACATTCCTACATATACACACACAAGCACCTATACACATACACTTTCCTACATACACACACACACACACACACACGCACATATAGACATACAAATATACACACACATATAGACATACAAATATACACATACACACCACATATAGACATACAAATATACACACACACACACACGCACATATAGACATACAAATATACACATACACGCACATATAGACATAAAAATATACACACAAACACACACACACACATATACATATACACACACACGCACATATAGACATACAAATATACACACACACATATACATATACACACACACACACACACGCACATATAGACATACAAATATACACACACACGCACATATAGACACACAAATATACACATACACACCACATATAGACATACAAATATACACACACGCACATATAGACATACAAATATACACATACACACCACATATAGACATACAAATATACACACACGCACATATAGACATACAAATATACACACACACACACGCACATATAGACATACAAATACACACATACACACACACGCACATATAGACATACAAATATACACACACACACACGCACATATAGACATACAAATATACACATACACACACAATCACATATACACACACACGCACACACGCATAGTTAATCCCCCAAGTTCTTGTAAGCACATTGGCCTTTTGGGGGTGCAGTGAATCCCCTCCAGCTCTTGTTAGTACACCTGCCTTTGGGGGTGCAGTGAATCCCCTCCAGCTCTTGTTAGTACACCTGCCTTTGGGGGTGCAGTGAATTATATGATATAATTTAGATAAAGTCCGTACTTTGTTTTGTCTGTGGCCCATAATTACCTAGAAGAGGATCATTAAAGGCAAGCGGTAAAGATAAAATGAGAAGTGAGAAAACATGGTCCAGCGGTTCATTCTTGTCTCCTCTCGTTTGTTGGATGTTCTAACACGACTCTGCACTCTGATGCTGTCTGGAATGGATGCATTAGTGCAACGCATCTAAACGCCATTTTATTAAACTATTTACATCAAAAATCTCTCTCTCTCTAATGCTGCTTGTGTCTAGTGCAGTGCGGAGGTCTCTGTGTAAGTCGCTAGTCCATTCTTGTGCCCCTCATTTAGTGCCTGTTACACGGGAGGATTTAGGGACTTGTGGCTACTACTGTCTTAGCACTGGAGGTGTGTGTGCGTGCACCCCATGTACTAAGGATATCGTGCACTCTAGTGCCTGCCCCAGGCGGTCTTTCACTCTAGTGCCTGCCCCAGGAGGTCATTCAATCTAGTGCCTGCCCCAGGAGGTCATTCACTCTAGTGCCTGCCCCAGGAGGTCATTCACTCTAGTGCCTGCCCCAGGCGGTCTTTCACTCTAGTGCCTGCCCCAGGAGGTCATTCACTCTAGTGCCTGCCCCAGGAGGTCATTCACTCTAGTGCCTGCCCCAGGAGGTCATTCAATCTAGTGCCTGCCCCAGGAGGTCATTCACGCTAGTGCCTGCCCCAGGAGGTCATTCACGCTAGTGCCTGCCCCAGGAGGTCATTCACGCTAGTGCCTGCCCCAGGAGGTCATTCACGCTAGTGCCTGCCCCAGGAGGTCATTCACTCTAGTGCCTGCCCCAGGAGGTCATTCACGCTAGTGCCTGCCCCAGGAGGTCATTCAATCTAGTGCCTGCCCCAGGAGGTCGTGCACACTAGTGCCTGCCCCAGGAGGTCATTCACGCTAGTGCCTGCCCCAGGAGGTCATTCACGCTAGTGCCTGCCCCAGGAGGTCATTCACTCTAGTGCCTGCCCCAGGAGGTCATTCACTCTAGTGCCTGCCCCAGGAGGTCATTCACTCTAGTGCCTGCCCCAGGAGGTCATTCAATCTAGTGCCTGCCCCAGGAGGTCATTCACTCTAGTGCCTGCCCCAGGAGGTCATTCAATCTAGTGCCTGCCCCAGGAGGTCATTCACTCTAGTGCCTGCCCCAGGAGGTCATTCACGCTAGTGCCTGCCCCAGGAGGTCATTCACTCTAGTGCCTGCCCCAGGAGGTCATTCACGCTAGTGCCTGCCCCAGGAGGTCATTCACTCTAGTGCCTGCCCCAGGAGGTCATTCAATCTAGTGCCTGCCCCAGGAGGTCATTCACTCTAGTGCCTGCCCCAGGAGGTCATTCACGCTAGTGCCTGCCCCAGGAGGTCATTCACTCTAGTGCCTGCCCCAGGAGGTCATTCAATCTAGTGCCTGCCCCAGGAGGTCATTCACGCTAGTGCCTGCCCCAGGAGGTCATTCACTCTAGTGCCTGCCCCAGGAGGTCATTCACGCTAGTGCCTGCCCCAGGAGGTCATTCACTCTAGTGCCTGCCCCAGGAGGTCATTCACTCTACTGCCTGCCCCAGGAGGTCATTCACGCTAGTGCCTGCCCCAGGAGGTCATTCACTCTAGTGCCTGCCCCAGGAGGTCATTCACGCTAGTGCCTGCCCCAGGAGGTCATTCACTCTAGTGCCTGCCCCAGGAGGTCATTCACGCTAGTGCCTGCCCCAGGAGATCATTCACTCTAGTGCCTGCCCCAGGAGATCATTCACGCTAGTGCCTGCCCCAGGAGGTCATTCACTCTAGTGCCTGCCCCAGGAGGTCATTCACTCTAGTGCCTGCCCCAGGAGGTCATTCACGCTAGTGCCTGCCCCAGGAGGTCATTCACTCTAGTGCCTGCCCCAGGAGGTCATTCACTCTAGTGCCTGCCCCAGGAGGTCATTCACGCTAGTGCCTGCCCCAGGAGGTCATTCACTCTAGTGCCTGCCCCAGGAGGTCATTCACGCTAGTGCCTGCCCCAGGAGATCATTCACGCTAGTGCCTGCTCAAGGATATCGTGCACTCTAGTGCCTGCCCCAGGCGATCGTGCACTCTAGTGCCTGCCCCAGGCGATCGTGCACTCTAGTGCCTGCCCCAGGCGATCGTGCACTCTAGTGCCTGCCCCAGGCGATCGTGCACTCTAGTGCCTGCCCCAGGCGATCGTGCACTCTAGTGCCTGCCCCAGGCGATCGTGCACTCTAGTGCCTGCCCCAGGCGATCGTGCACTCTAGTGCCTGCCCCAGGCGATCGTGCACTCTAGTGCCTACCCCAGGCGATCGTGCACTCTAGTGCCTACCCCAGGCGATCGTGCACTCTAGTGCATACCCCAGGCGATCGTGCACTCTAGTGCATACCCCAGGCGATCGTGCACTCTAGTGCATACCCCAGGCGATCGTGCACTCTAGTGCATACCCCAGGCGATCGTGCACTCTAGTGCATACCCCAGGAGATCGTGCACTCTAGTGCCTGCCCCAGGCGATCGTGCACTCTAGTGCCTGCCCCAGGCGATCGTGCACTCTAGTGCATACCCCAGGAGATCGTGCACTCTAGTGCATACCCCAGGCGATCGTGCACTCTAGTGCATACCCCAGGCGATCGTGCACTCTAGTGCCTACCCCAGGCGATCGTGCACTCTAGTGCATACCCCAGGCGATCGTGCACTCTAGTGCATACCCCAGGCGATCGTGCACTCTAGTGCATACCCCAGGCGATCGTGCACTCTAGTGCATACCCCAGGCGATCGTGCACTCTAGTGCATACCCCAGGAGATCGTGCACTCTAGTGCCTGCCCCAGGCGATCGTGCACTCTAGTGCATACCCCAGGAGATCGTGCACTCTAGTGCCTGCCCCAGGCGATCGTGCACTCTAGTGCCTGCCCCAGGCGATCGTGCACTCTAGTGCATACCCCAGGAGATCGTGCACTCTAGTGCATACCCCAGGAGATCGTGCACTCTAGTGCCTGCCCCAGGAGATCGTGCACTCTAGTGCATACCCCAGGAGATCGTGCACTCTAGTGCATACCCCAGGAGATCGTGCACTCTAGTGCCTGCCCCAGGAGATCGTGCGCTCTAGTGCATACCCCAGGAGATCGTGCGCTCTAGTGCATACCCCAGGAGATCGTGCACTCTAGTGCATACCCCAGGAGATCGTGCACTCTAGTGCATACCCCAGGCGATCGTGCACTCTAGTGCATACCCCAGGCGATCGTGCACTCTAGTGCATACCCCAGGCGATCGTGCACTCTAGTGCCTGCCCCAGGCGATCGTGCACTCTAGTGCCTGCCCCAGGCGATCGTGCACTCTAGTGCCTACCCCAGGCGATCGTGCACTCTAGTGCCTACCCCAGGCGATCGTGCACTCTAGTGCATACCCCAGGCGATCGTGCACTCTAGTGCATACCCCAGGCGATCGTGCACTCTAGTGCATACCCCAGGCGATCGTGCACTCTAGTGCATACCCCAGGCGATCGTGCACTCTAGTGCATACCCCAGGCGATCGTGCACTCTAGTGCATACCCCAGGAGATCGTGCACTCTAGTGCCTGCCCCAGGCGATCGTGCACTCTAGTGCATACCCCAGGAGATCGTGCACTCTAGTGCATACCCCAGGAGATCGTGCACTCTAGTGCATACCCCAGGAGATCGTGCACTCTAGTGCATACCCCAGGCGATCGTGCACTCTAGTGCATACCCCAGGCGATCGTGCACTCTAGTGCATACCCCAGGCGATCGTGCACTCTAGTGCATACCCCAGGCGATCGTGCACTCTAGTGCATACCCCAGGAGATCGTGCACTCTAGTGCATACCCCAGGCGATCGTGCACTCTAGTGCATACCCCAGGAGATCGTGCACTCTAGTGCATACCCCAGGAGATCGTGCACTCTAGTGCCTGCCCCAGGCGATCGTGCACTCTAGTGCCTGCCCCAGGCGATCGTGCACTCTAGTGCCTGCCCCAGGCGATCGTGCACTCTAGTGCATACCCCAGAGTGCAGCCACAAGAGTTGGAACGTAACATCTAAAGAACTGCGCTGATTAATTTGTACCTTACTCCAAAAGCCATTTATGTGCCTTGTTATCAGCGCTTGTAATATTGATTTAAGATTTTAAGATACCTGAACCAGTAACCCGTGTGTGGGCAACATCTTAAGTCAATGCACAACTGCGTCCCTTACTGCACAGTGCACTCATTTTACTGTCTGTGCTGGGGAGGTGTACATGTACATTACACCCCATCCTGGAGACAAGGAAGAAAAGAAAGCTCCTGTCACTGTGTCTGTAAGTCGCTGCTCAGGGAAGATTCTGTTATCCCTGGTGTTACATCGGGGCTTTTACTCTCCATCTAAGGGATTTTACACTGGAGCTTTTACTCTCCCACTAGCGAATTTTACACTGGGTCTTTTACTGTCCCACTAAGGGATTTTACACTGGGTCTTTTACTCTCCCACTAAGGGATTTTACACTGAGGCTTTTACTGTCCCACTAAGGGATTTTACACTGGGGCTTTTACTCTCCCACTAAGGGATTTTACACTGAGGCTTTTACTCTCCCACTAAGGGATTTTACACTGGGGCTTTTACTCTCCCACTAAGGGATTTTACACTG
>JBBDGT010000322.1:0-30000 GCA_037306005.1 Rhinophrynus dorsalis | reverse complement strand
GGCCCCCCCATATACTATACCGCAGGAAGACGTGGCCTGGCTGGCCAACCCGCCCTGGGATGGAGGCTCCGACCTTGGAATGGAACAGTCCTTTGAGTCCTGCGACCCGGTGGGGTGGAGAATGAGGAATCTACTGCCCCACCTAGGACCCAATCCGTCGGAAGAGACGGTGGCCCAACTTAAACTGTCGGTCGAGCAACAGTACTTTCAAGACATCCAGAGCCCCTGGGTTGCCCCATGCTGGGGGAGTGAGACAGTGATACGCACCAGCCACTTTGTTACCCCGGACCTGAGGAGTTGGAATTCGCTGCTCCTCAGCCCCAAGAATGCCCCTGTACCAGGGGGTTGGACAACCGTCCCCCCTGGTGGACATTTGGCCCCTTCCCCTGTTTTTCCTACTGTTGTGAGTGAGAGAGAGCTCACCAGCAGACCCAAGAAAATGCTCCCTTTGTTAATGGACACTGCCCTGGAGAAGGAGCAATGTGTGCTCTCCAGGGGTACGGTTGATACGACCTGAGGAATGGGACTGCGGTCTTCCTCAGGGCAGAGAATGGCCCTGCGGTTTGTGGCCTGAAAGAAGAGGACCCCAGCAGACTGAAGGAGAACAGTGCTGCTGGCCCTCTTGTTGATCCTATGGACTATGAACTGGTGGGTGGGAATGCGTTCCCCACCAGCCCCCCTGTGAACCCTGGCCTGGTGAGTAGGAGTGAGCTCCCCAGGGCCTGGGAAACCCCTGTTGCTGTGGATGAGACGCAGGTTCCCACCAGCAGCCCCTGTCCTTCCCCTTTGTTAATGGACACTGCCCTGGAGAAGGAGCAATGTGTGCTCTCCAGGGGTGCAGATGTTATGGCCCTGAGGAATGGGACTGCGGTCTTCCTCAAGGCAGAGAATGGCCTTGGAGTTTGTGGCCTGAAAGAAGAGGACCCCAGCAGACTGAAGGAGAACAGTGCTGCTGGCCCTCTTGTTGACCCTATGGACTGTGAACTGGTGGGTGGGAATGCGTTCCCCACCAGCCCCCCTGTGAACCCTGGCCTGGTGAGTAGGAGCGAGCTCCCCAGGGCCTGGGAAACCCCTGTTGCTGTGGATGAGACACAGGTCCCCACCAGCAGCCCCTGTCCTTCCCCTTTGTTATTGGATACTGCCCTGGAGAAAGAGAAATGTGTGCTCTCCAGGGTCGTGGCTGTTATGGCCCTGAGGAATGGGATTGCGGTCTTCCTCAAGGCAGAGAATGGCCTTGGAGTTTGTTGCCTGGAAGAAGAGGACCCCAGCAGACTGCCACAATGCAGTGCTGCTGCCCCTTGTGCTGTCCCTGTAGACTGTGAACTGGTGGGTGGGAGCGAGCCCACCAGCCCCTATGTGACCCCTGACCTGGTGGTTGGGAGCGAGCCCACCAGGCCCTGTAAAACCTTGGCTGTGATGAGTGGGACAACAGTCCTCATCAGCAGTCCCAAGCCTGTTGCCCCTTGTCCTGATACCCCAGCCTTGGTGAGTGGGACCACGGTCCTCACCAGGGATACCCTTGTTGCCCCTGGATCTTTTGACCCCAGCCTGGTGGGTGGGAAGTCATTCCCCACCAGGCCAACTGTTGATCCAGCCCGAGGGAGGGGGAGCACCGTGCTCCCTAAGGAAGTTGGGAGTTGCCCCAGTTTTGCCAGCAGTCCACAGTCTGTTTGTCCTGGATTGGTGAGTGGGAGTGTGCTCCTCACCGGTCCTCTGGATGCCCCAACCCTGAGCAAAAGAGTCCCCAGTGTTTCCAGTAGCCCTTTGGATGTTGCCTCAGCCCAGGAGAGTGAGAGCAGCATCCTCTCCTGTTCCCGTGGGGTACTTGCCCAACCAAAAGGGGGAGATGTCCCCAGCGTCCACCAAGGTGACCCCCAGGCCACGGGGAACCCAGAGACACTGTTGCCAAAAGGAGGTCCACCTTGTAGACTGGCTATGGACCCTGAGTCACTGGACCCAGACCCAGGAGGGTCTGACCCCAGCTCTGCGTGGAGCCTGGCCCAGGAGAGGCCTCCCAACTTGGTGATAGCCAGGACCAAGAGGTACATGTTTCCCTGGCCCCGGACCAAGGACCCCAGTTTTACTCCTGGCCCCGGACAAGGGGCTCGTTTTTTCTTTCCAGACCCCAGGACTGTAGGGGCTGGCTGGGGACAAGACTTTTGGGACAAGTACTGTTGTGGACATGGAACCACAGGCAGAAAACCCCGGACATCCCTAAATTACACCCGACTGGGTCTAATCGGGTATGCCGGACATGGATACAAGGGGGAGATATGTGACAGAACTGTGGTGACTATAGTTGATTCCAGTACATTGCTGGAGTGCAGAGATAGTGGGGGGGTTGGGCTTTGATTCCATTATACCCCAGGCCTGTGCTAAGGAATGTTAATTGATTCCTGCTGTGCTTCCTTGACCAATCAGAGGCGGTTATTGATGAGCCAGTTAAGAATGTAGGATTTCAATTCCTAATCTGCATTCTTATCCTGATAAGGGTGCTGGTGACTGATTGGTCAAGCATAGAAACACTGTCCCAAGTATTCATTTGCATGCTGATCTAGATAAGAGTCTCTGTAGTGTATATAACCTGTGTGTTTGATTCAATAAAAGAGAGTTCTTCCCTTCATCAAGTCTCGGCTGATGTTTGGGAACAGGAGGGTCAGTGTACTATTGTAGTGTTATTCTGAGAAAGGAACTATAAAAGAGGTATCCAGCTTATGATACAAGGCGTCACGTTACAGGTATGGCAGTGTAACCCTTTTGGTGCCTGAGGGGTATCCAATGCATTGCTTGACAATGCTTTACATATCCCTGTGGAAGTGAAGGGGTTAACCGCTTGATAGTGAAACAGGATTGTATGCAGTGCAATTTGATGGGAAGTTTTGTGGCACTGAAAGGGTGAAAATAAATAACATGTGTTAGTGTGTAAGATGTACTTTAATCATGTAAGGACCAGCAGGGTATACAATGCATTGCACAGCTCTCTGGTCATTAAGTGCAGTTGAATGGGTAGTGTAAGAGTTTGAAAGCAATTGTTTGTGAACCACTGCAGTAAATGTAAAGGTTAGAGGAAAACATATTAGCACTGATGAGGTCCCTGAGCAGGGAGGGTTAAAATGAGAACTGAGCAGACAGAGAGTGACAGCATGAACCTGGGACGGCTGAGGGGGAGAGAATGATAGGTTACAGGCTGTCATACATTTCACTGGTATAAAGAAGTTTGTGTAAAGACTCACATGCACTGGGTTTCGTTTTGCAGAAGGTAGTTTTTCAGCAGAGGAGACGATGAGGTCAAAGAGCATTCATAGAGAGGAGCGCAGCATTTGGAGATAGCTGTGGCTTAGTGGGAGCGGTCAGAATAAACACAAGCACTTGAATTACGTGCAGCTGAAGATGTAACTCTCCTGATTGATGGCATGTATGTGAAGGAGGTGTATGTGGAGGACTGGCTATGTAAATTACCTACGTTTAGCACAGTAGAAGATACTGAAGTGATTTGGGGTGGATTGTGTAAGGGTGTGTTGCGATTAACCATTTAAGAGCCAGAGGTATGCACAAGGCACTGCAAAGCAATGCATTGTGCACCCCTTTGGCCTCAAATGGTTAATGCAGAGTGCATGAAGAAAGCGATGAGCCGTATGGTTAGTGAGAAGATGAACAGTAAAGTTGGCATTGTTATCAGTAATTCTTTCAGCGTCCCGTGTAGTACTTTGTGCTCCATAACGTGATAAGTGTCAGAGAGGGATGGAAAACATTGCTTTTGTATAGCTCTCTGGCACTCGCTATGTTATGGAGCACACAGTACTGCACGGGGAACACCGATAAACATATGGAGGGCAATTGTACTTTCAGAATGGCAGAAGGGTAGCCTTTCACTGCTCCATGAAACAGAACACAAAGACAGCCTAGGTGGGGAAGACTTGGGACTCAAAAGGATAAACACCTGAATGTTCTGTATTAAGTCTGTTCATCGAGTGTCTGCAAGTGGAGCTGAAAGGTCCATGTCCTGAGATGGAAAGCGGTGAAGCAGCGTTAGTGGGATATTAACCCTGGGAGTGCCAGAGAGATAGTGAACGCATTGCGTACCTCTGTAGCACTCAACGGGTTAAACTCCGCAATCCATCTCATCAGAAGTAACTTATAGCTCCACTTGCAGACACTCGATGAACAATAGTGGACCGTACTGGTATCCGTGAGTTGTGTATCTTGTACAGTGACAGCTTGCTCCCACCCCCTCACCTCGGCCATGTTGTAGACCTGTCCGCTCTTCCACTGTAGGCCAACTACGTCCTCATGGTTTGTTTTTAGTCTTAAGTGAATGTGTGAGTGAGGGACATGCAGCATCTACAGCAGGCAGGATACAGGTAGCAGGGCTGGTGTGAGTGTGTCTGTGGTGCAGGAGTGAATGGCAGCCATTTTGTTTTTTTCCACAGTTGTATAGTGGTGGGCGGGCTGGATAGTGGGGGAGGGCCAACTCCCTGCATGATTTACATACGAGTAACTGTGGCCTTCGGCCACTGCTACTCCTGTGAAAGTCACATCCCATTGAATCATCCAATGGGAGCAGTAACTCCTTTTTACTGCTGCCCCTGGGTCTGTTTTGCCAGGCACAAAGTCTTTTATATATATAGATATGTACAGTGATGTGTATACAGATAATATAACATTATATCTACTGTGATGTGTACAGATAATATAACATTATATCTACTGTGATGTGTATACAGATAATATAACATTATATCTACTGATGTGTATACAGATAATATAACATTATATCTACTGTGATGTGTATACAGATAATATAACATTATATCTACTGTGATGTGTATACAGATAATATAACATTATATCTAGTGTGATGTGTATACAGATAATATAATATTATATCTACTGTGATGTGTATACAGATAATATAACATTATATCTACTGTGATGTGTATACAGATAATATAACGTTATATCTACTGTGATGTGTATACAGATAATATAACATTATATCTACTGTGATGTGTGTACAGATAATATAACATTATATCCACTGTGATGTGTATACAGATAATATAACATTATATCTACTGTGATATGTATACAGATAATATAACATTATATCTACTGTGATGTGTATACAGATAATATAACATTATATCTACTGTGATGTGTATACAGATAATATAACATTATATCTACTGTGATGTGTACAGATAATATAACATTATATCTACTGTGATGTGTATACAGATAATATAACATTATATCTACTGTGATGTGTATACAGATAATATAACATTATATCTACTGTGATGTGTATACAGATAATATAACATTATATCTACTGTGATGTGTACAGATAATATAACATTATATCTACTGTGATGTGTATACAGATAATATAACATTATATCTACTGTGATGTGCATACAGATAATATAACATTATATCTACTGTGATATGTATACAGATAATATAACATTATATCTACTGGGATGTGCATACAGATAATATAACATTATATCTACTGTGATATGTATACAGATAATATAACATTATATCTACTGTGATGTGTGTACAGATAATATAACATTATATCTACTGTGATATGTATACAGATAATATAACATTATATCTACTGTGATGTGTATACAGATAATATAACATTATATCTACTGTGATGTGTATACAGATAATATAACATTATATCTACTGTGATGTGTGTACAGATAATATAACATTATATCTACTGTGATGTGTATACATATAATATAACATTATATCTACTGTGATGTGTATACAGATAATATAACATTATATCTACTGTGATGTGTATACAGATAATATAACATTATATCTACTGTGATGTGTGTACAGATAATATAACATTATATCTACTGTGATGTGTACAGATAATATAACATTATATCTACTGTGATGTGTATACATATAATATAACATTATATCTACTGTGACGTGTACAGATAATATAACATTATATCTACTGTGATGTGTATACAGATAATATAACATTATATCTACTGTGATGTGTATACAGATAATATAACATTATATCTACTGTGATGTGTATACAGATAATATAACATTATATCTACTGTGATGTGTATACAGATAATATAACATATCTATTGTGATGTGTATACAGATAATATAACATTATATCTACTGATGTGTATACAGATAATATAACATTATATCTACTGATGTGTATACAGATAATATAACATTATATCTACTGTGATGTGTATACAGATAATATAACATTATATCTACTGTGATGTGTATACAGATAATATAACATTATATCTACTGTGATGTGTATACAGCTAATATAACATTATATCTACTGTGATATGTATACAGATAATATAACATTATATCTACTGTGATGTGTATACAGATAATATAACATTATATCTACTGTGATATGTATACAGATAATATAACATTATATCTACTGTGATGTGTATACAGATAATATAACATTATATCTACTGTGATGTGTATACAGATAATATAACATTATATCTACTGTGATGTGTATACAGATAACATAACATTATATCTACTGTGATGTGTATACAGATAATATAACATTATATCTACTGTGATGTGTATACAGATAATATAACATATATACTGTGATGTGTATACAGATAATATAACATTATATCTACTGTGATGTGTATACAGATAACATAACATTATATCTACTGTGATGTGTATACAGATAATATAACATTATATCTACTGTGATGTGTATACAGATAATATAACATATCTATTGTGATGTGTATACAGATAATATAACATTGTATCTACTGTGATGTGTATACAGATAACATAACATTATATCTACTGTGATGTGTATACAGATAATATAACATTATATCTACTGTGATGTGTATACAGATAATATAACATATATACTGTGATGTGTATACAGATAATATAACATTATATCTACTGTGATGTGTATACAGATAACATAACATTATATCTACTGTGATGTGTATACAGATAATATAACATTATATCTACTGTGATGTGTATACAGATAATATAACATATCTATTGTGATGTGTATACAGATAATATAACATTGTATCTACTGTGATGTGTATACAGATAACATAACATTATATCTACTGTGATGTGTATACAGATAATATAACATTATATCTACTGTGATGTGTATACAGATAATATAACATTATATCTACTGTGATGTGTATACAGATAATATAACATTGTATCTACTGTGATGTGTATACAGATAATATAACATTATATCTACTGTGATATGTATACAGATAATATAACATTATATCTACTGTGATGTGTATACAGATAATATAACCTATCTACTGTGATGTGTATACAGATAATATAACATTATATCTACTGTGATGTGCGTACAGATAATATAACATATCTACTGTGATGTGCGTACAGATAATATAACATTATATCTACTGTGATGTGTATACAGATAATATAACATATCTACTGTGATGTGCGTACAGATAATATAACATATCTACTGTGATGTGCGTACAGATAATATAACATTATATCTACTGATGTGTATACAGATAACATAACATTATATCTACTGTGATGCGTATACAGATAATATAACATATCTACTGTGATGCGTATATAGATAATATAACATTATATCTACTGTGATGCGTATACAGATAATATAACATTATATCTACTGTGATGTGTATACAGATAATATAACATTGTATCTACTGTGATGTGTATACAGATAATATAACATTATATCTACTGTGATATGTATACAGATAATATAACATTATATCTACTGTGATGTGTATACAGATAATATAACATTATATCTACTGTGATGTGTATACACATAATATAACATATCTACTGTGATGTGTATACAGATAATATAACATTATATCTACTGTGATGTGCGTACAGATAATATAACATATCTACTGTGATGTGCGTACAGATAATATAACATTATATCTACTGTGATGTGTATACAGATAATATAACATATCTACTGTGATGTGCGTACAGATAATATAACATTATATCTACTGTGATGTGTATACAGATAATATAACATTATATCTACTGTGATATGTATACAGATAATATAACATTATATCTACTGTGATGTGTATACAGATAATATAACATATCTACTGTGATGTGCGTACAGATAATATAACATATGTACTGTGATGTGCGTACAGATAATATAACATTATATCTACTGTGATATGTATACAGATAATATAACATTATATCTACTGTGATGTGTATACAGATACCATAACATTGTATCTACTGTGATGTGTATACAGATAATATAACATTATATCTACTGTGATGTGTATACAGATAACATAACATTATATCTACTGTGATATGTATACAGATAATACAACATTATATCTACTGTGATGTGTATACAGAAAATATTACATTATATCTACTGTGATGTGTATACAGATAATATAACATTATATCTACTGTGATATGTATACAGATAACATAACATTATATCTACTGTGATATGTATACAGATAACATAACATTATATCTACTGTGATGTGTATACAGATAACATAACATTGTATCTACTGTGATGTGTATACAGATAATATAACGTTATGTCTACTATGATATGTATACAGATAATATAACGTTATGTCTACTATGATATGTATACAGATAACATAATGTTATATTCTGATGTTGATTTAATGTGCATTTATATAGCCACTCTTTTTGACCAGTATGTCATATTGGGGCAGATTGTGTCATGTCTTGGGCATTATGTGATAACCTACAGGGCAGTGAGAACTGGTCATTGTGTCTTATATCAATGGTTTGGCACATGGACCTTCATTAGAAAACTACCTGGCACTGGACACTCACACGTCCCACTGCCTGGCACTGGACACATCACTCACACATCCCACTGCCTGGCACTGGACACAGCGCTCACACGTACCACTGCCTGGCACTGGACACATCACTCACACGTACCACTGCCTGGCACTGGACACATCACTCACACGTACCACTGCCTGGCACTGGACACAGCACTCACACGTCTCACTGCCTGGCACTGGACACAGCGCTCACACCTCCCACTGCCTGGCACTGGACACAGCACTCACATGTACCACTGCCTGGCACTGGACACATCACTCACACGTACCACTGCCTGGCACTGGACACATCACTCACACGTACCACTGCCTGGCACTGGACACAGCACTCACACGTCTCACTGCCTGGCACTGGACACAGCGCTCACACCTCCCACTGCCTGGCACTGGACACAGCACTCACATGTACCACTGCCTGGCACTGGACACATCACTCACACGTACCACTGCCTGGCACTGGACACATCACTCACACGTAGCACTGCCTGGCACTGAACACATCACTCACACGTACCACTGCCTGGCACTGAACACATCACTCACACGTACCACTGCCTGGCACTGGACACAGCACTCACATGTACCACTGCCTGGCACTGGACACATCACTCACATGTACATCTGCCTGGCATTGGACACATTACTCACACGTCCCACTTCCTGGCACTGGACACATCACTCACACGTACCACTGCCTGGCACTGGACACAGCGCTCACATGTCCCACTGCCTGGCACTGGACACAGCGCTCACACGTCCCACTGCCTGGCACTGGACACAGCGCTCACACGTCCCACTGCCTGGCACTGGACACAGCGCTCACATGTACCACTGCCTGGCACTGGACACAGCGCTCACACGTACCACTGCCTGGCACTGGACACATCGCTCACATGTACCACTGCCTGGCACTGGACACAGCGCTCACACGTACCACTGCCTGGCACTGGACACAGCGCTCACACGTCCCACTGCCTGGCACTGGACACATCACTCACACGTCCCACTGCCTGGCACTGGACACAGCACTCACACATCCCACTGCCTGGCACTGGACACATCACTCACACGTACCACTGCCTGGCACTGGACACATCACTCACACGTCCCACTGCCTGACACTGGACACAGCGCTCACACGTACCACTGCCTGGCACTGGACACAGCGCTCACACATCCCACTGCCTGGCACTGGACACAGCGCTCACACTTCCCACTGCCTGGCACTGGACACAGCGCTCACACTTCCCACTGCCTGGCACTGGACACAGCGCTCACATGTCTCACTGCCTGGCACCAGTCACAGCGCTCACACGTACCACTGCCTGGCACTGGACACAGCGCTCACACATCCCACTGCCTGGCACTGGACACAGCGCTCACACATCCCACTGCCTGACACTGGACACAGCGCTCACATGTACCACTGCCTGGCACTGGACACATCACTCACGCGTACCACTGCCTGGCACTGGACACAGCACTCACACATTCCACTGCCTGGCACTGGACACAGCGCTCACATGTACCACTGCCTGGCAACGAACACAGCACTCACACGTCCCACTGCCTGGCACTGGACACAGCACTCACACATCCCACTGCCTGGCACTGGACACAGCGCTCACATGTACCACTGCCTGGCACTGGACACAGCACTCACACATTCCACTGCCTGGCACTGGACACATCACTCACACGTCCCACTGCCTGGCACTGGACACAGCACTCACACGTACCACTGCCTGGCACTGGACACAGCACTCACACATCCCACTGCCTGGCACTGGACACAGCGCTCACATGTACCACTGCCTGGCACTGGACACAGCACTCACACATCCCACTGCCTGGCACTGGACACAGCACTCACACGTACCACTGCCTGGCACTGGACACAGCACTCACACGTACCACTGCCTGGCACTGGACACAGCACTCACACGTACCACTGCCTGGCACTGGACACATCGCTCACACGTCTCACTGCCTGGCACTGGACACATCACTCACACGTACCACTGCCTGGCACTGGACACAGCGCTCACACATCCCACTGCCTGGCACTGGACACAGCGCTCACATGTACCACTGCCTGGCACTGGACACAGCACTCACACATCCCACTGCCTGGCACTGGACACAGCACTCACACGTACCACTGCCTGGCACTGGACACAGCACTCACACGTACCACTGCCTGGCACTGGAGACAGCGCTCACACATCCCACTGCCTGGCACTGGACACAGCACTCACACATCCCACTGCCTGACACCGGACACAGCGCTCACACGTACCACTGCCTGGCACTGGACACAGCGTTCACACGTCCTACTGCCTGGCACCGGACACAGCACTCACACATCCCACTGCCTGGCACTGGACACATAACTCACACGTCCCACTACCTGGCACCGGACACATCACTCACACGTTCCACTGCCTGGCACTGGACACAGCACTCACACGTACCACTGCCTGGCACTGGACACATCGCTCACACGTCTCACTGCCTGGCACTGGACACATCACTCACACGTACCACTGCCTGGCACTGGACACAGCGCTCACACATACCACTGCCTGGCACTGGACACATCGCTCACACGTCTCACTGCCTGGCACTGGACACATCACTCACACGTACCACTGCCTGGCACCGGACACATTACTCACACGTCCCACTGCCTGGCACTGGACACAGCACTCACACGTACCACTGCCTGGCACTGGACACAGCACTCACACGTACCACTGCCTGGCACTGGACACAGCACTCACACGTCCCACTGCCTGGCACTGGACACAGCACTCACACGTCCCACTGCCTGGCACTGGACACAGCACTCACACGTCCCACTGCCTGGCACTGGACACAGCACTCACACGTCCCACTGCCTGGCACTGGACACATCACTCACACGTCCCACTGCCTGGCACTGGACACAGCACTCACACGTACCACTGCCTGGCACTGGACACAGCACTCACACATCCCACTGCCTGGCACTGGACACAGCACTCACACGTCCCACTGCCTGGCACTGGACACAGCACTCACACGTCCCACTGCCTGGCACTGGACACAGCACTCACACGTCCCACTGCCTGGCACTGGACACAGCACTCACACGTCCCACTGCCTGGCACTGGACACATCACTCACACGTCCCACTGCCTGGCACCGGTCACAGCGCTCACACGTCCCACTGCCTGGCACTGGACACAGCACTCACACGTCCCACTGCCTGGCACTGGACACATCACTCACACGTCCCACTGCCTGGCACCGGTCACAGCGCTCACACGTCCCACTGCCTGGCTCTGTAGCCTGTGACGTACAGTAAGAAGGTGCTGTTATCTTGTACCAGATTCTACTAACTGCTCACCCACATCAGACCCACAAACAGGGGATTTCATTCTAAATAAACAGGAAATGTTTCACATCCAAATATCAGCTTTAACCGTCTGACTGCCAGAGTGGTAGTATGAATTAAACACTGGTAGTATTTATCAAGGTTAGAGTTAATTAAATTGGGAGAGAAACAAAATAACAGGTTTAACCCTTGAAGAAGCGGTACAACATATTGCAAACCCTTAAGCGGTTAATCTGAGATCCCCCTATGTAGGTCCCCGGTCTCTCTGTATAACTCATTGGGTCCAGTTGCTCTTGATTTAATGGTCTTTTTCCATACTTAACCCTTATGTTCTCTGTATGTTTACCTTTACCCCTTTTGATTGTAAGCTTTCAGGCACAGACCCCATTTCCAGTGTTTCATTTTCTTAAGCACTTGTAACCCTTTATTGTCCAAACCCTTAGTTGGTAAAGCGCTGCGTACACATAAAAACACATCATTCATTCGTTCACTCAATATATGTATTAAACGAAGTAAATTGCAAGAAATGAACTCAGTAAAAGGTCACCCAGTCTGCCCACACATGTACCGAAACCTCTACACTCGTGTACACAAGTACGTACTTATCTGTCAATCTTACAACATGTCGTTTCATGTCACAGCAGCGTGCATTTAATTACTGCCCTGTTCAGCACTTTCTAGATGGAAGCTGCTTTTGCTGGAACATTTGAGTAAGTCGTTATACGAATGTCTTACTGACATTCATGAAGTGACTACTTACTGGCATGCCTGACATGACAACTTACTGACATCCTCCACAAAAGCATATCAGACCTTTCCTAATTGACCCAAATCATAAAAGTCTTTTAAAGGCACCCAGTGTTGATTCACACAAACTATAGGAAAAGCATTTGTGCAGACTATAGGAGAGGTGTTTGTACCTGTACAGACTATAGGAGAGGTATTTGTACCTGTGCAGACTATAGGAGAGGTATTTGTACCTGTGCAGTCTATAGGAGAGGTGTTTGTACCTGTACAGACTATAGGAGAGGAGTTTGTACCTGTGCAGTCTATAGGAGAGGTGTTTGTACCTGTACAGTCTATAGGAGAGGTATTTGTACCTGTACAGTCTATAGGAGAGGTGTTTGTACCTGTACAGACTATAGGAGAGGTATTTGTACCTGTACAGACTATAGGAGAGGAGTTTGTACCTGTGCAGTCTATAGGAGAGGAGTTTATACCTGTACAGACTATAGGAGAGGTGTTTGTACCTGTACAGTCTATAGGAGAGGAGTTTGTACCTGTACAGTCTATAGGAGAGGTGTTTGTACCTGTACAGTCTATAGGAGAGGTGTTTATACCTGTACAGACTATAGGAGAGGAGTTTGTACCTGTACAGTCTATAGGACAGGTGTTTGTACCTGTACAGTCTATAGGAGAGGTGTTTATACCTGTACAGACTATAGGAGAGGAGTTTGTACCTGTACAGTCTATAGGAGAAGCATTTGTGCAGACTATAGGAGAGGTGTTTATACATGTACAGACTATAGGAGAGGAGTTTGTACCTGTGCAGTCTATAGGAGAGGTATTTGTACCTGTACAGACTATAGGAGAGGTGTTTGTACCTGTACAGACTATAGGAGAGGATTTTATACCTGTACAGACTATAGGAGAGGAGTTTGTACCTGTGCAGTCTATAGGAGAGGAGTTTATACCTGTACAGACTATAGGAGAGGAGTTTGTACCTGTACAGTCTATAGGAGAGGACTTTATACCTGTACAGACTATAGGAGAGGAGTTTGTACCTGCACAGTCTATAGGAGAGGTATTTGTACCTGTACAGTCTATAGGAGAGGTGTTTGTACCTGTACAGTCTATAGGAGAGGAGTTTATACCTGTACAGACTATAGGAGAGGAGTTTATACCTGTACAGTCTATAGGAGAGGTATTTGTACCTGTGCAGTCTATAGGAGAGGTGTTTGTACCTGTGCAGTCTATAGGAGAGGTATTTGTACCTGTGCAGTCTATAGGAGAGGTATTTGTACCTGTACAGTCTATAGGAGAGGTGTTTGTACCTGTACAGTCTATAGGAGAGGAGTTTATACCTGTACAGACTATAGGAGAGGAGTTTGTACCTGTACAGTCTATAGGAGAGGTATTTGTACCTGTGCAGTCTATAGGAGAGGTATTTGTACCTGTACAGACTATAGGAGAGGTATTTGTACCTGTGCAGACTATAGGAGAGGTATTTGTACCTGTGCAGTCTATAGGAGAGGTGTTTGTACCTGTACAGACTATAGGAGAGGTATTTGTACCTGTGCAGTCTATAGGAGAGGTATTTGTACCTGTACAGACTATAGGAGAGGTATTTGTACCTGTGCAGTCTATAGGAGAGGTATTTGTACCTGTACAGACTATAGGAGAGGTATTTGTACCTGTGCAGACTATAGGAGAGGTATTTGTACCTGTGCAGACTATAGGAGAGGTATTTGTACCTGTACAGTCTATAGGAGAGGTGTTTGTACCTGTACAGTCTATAGGAGAGGAGTTTATACCTGTACAGACTATAGGAGAGGAGTTTGTACCTGTACAGTCTATAGGAGAGGTATTTGTACCTGTGCAGTCTATAGGAGAGGTATTTGTACCTGTACAGACTATAGGAGAGGAGTTTGTACCTGTGCAGACTATAGGAGAGGTGTTTGTACCTGTGCAGTCTATAGGAGAGGTGTTTGTACCTGTACAGTCTATAGGAGAGGTGTTTGTACCTGTACAGTCTATAGGAGAGGAGTTTATACCTGTACAGACTATAGGAGAGGAGTTTGTACCTGTACAGTCTATAGGAGAGGTATTTGTACCTGTGCAGTCTATAGGAGAGGTGTTTGTACCTGTACAGACTATAGGAGAGGAGTTTGTACCTGTACAGACTATAGGAGAGGTGTTTGTACCTGTACAGACTATAGGAGAGGAGTTTGTACCTGTGCAGACTATAGGAGAGGTATTTGTACCTGTACAGACTATAGGAGAGGTATTTGTACCTGTACAGACTATAGGAGAGGTGTTTGTACCTGTACAGACTATAGGAGAGGATTTTACACCTGTACAGACTATAGGAGAGGAGTTTGTACCTGTGCAGTCTATAGGAGAGGAGTTTATACCTGTACAGACTATAGGAGAGGAGTTTGTACCTGTACAGTCTATAGGAGAGGTATTTGTACCTGTACAGTTTATAGGAGAGGTGTTTGTACCTGTACAGTCTATAGGAGAGGAGTTTATACCTGTACAGACTATAGGAGAGGAGTTTGTACCTGTACAGTCTATAGGAGAGGTATTTGTACCTGTGCAGTCTATAGGAGAGGTGTTTGTACCTGTGCAGTCTATAGGAGAGGTATTTGTACCTGTGCAGTCTATAGGAGAGGTATTTGTACCTGTACAGTCTATAGGAGAGGTGTTTGTACCTGTACAGTCTATAGGAGAGGAGTTTATACCTGTACAGACTATAGGAGAGGAGTTTGTACCTGTACAGTCTATAGGAGAGGTATTTGTACCTGTGCAGTCTATAGGAGAGGTGTTTGTACTTGTACAGACTATAGGAGAGGTATTTGTACCTGTGCAGACTATAGGAGAGGTATTTGTACCTGTGCAGTCTATAGGAGAGGAGTTTGTACCTGTGCAGTCTATAGGAGAGGAGTTTGTACCTGTGCAGACTATAGGAGAGGTGTTTGTACCTGTACAGTCTATAGGAGAGGTGTTTGTACCTGTACAGACTATATGAGAGGTGTTTATACCTGTACAGTCTATAGGAGAGGTGTTTATACCTGTACAGTCTATAGGAGAGGTGTTTGTACCTGTACAGACTATAGGAAAGGTGTTTATACCTGTGCAGTCTATAGGAGAGGTATTTGTACCTGTGCAGTCTATAGGAGAGGTGTTTGTACCTGTGCAGTCTATATGAGAGGTATTTGTACCTGTGCAGACTATAGGAGAGGTGTTTGTACCTGTACAGACTATAGGAGAGGAGTTTGTACCTGTGCAGACTATAGGAGAGGAGTTTGTACCTGTACAGACTATAGGAGAGGTGTTTGTACCTGTGCAGTCTATAGGAGAGGTGTTTGTACCTGTGCAGACTATAGGAGAGGTGTTTGTACCTGTACAGACTATAGGAGAGGAGTTTATACCTGTGCAGTCTATAGGAGAGGTATTTGTACCTGTACAGTCTATAGGAGAGGAGTTTGTACCTGTACAGACTATAGGAGAGGAGTTTGTACCTGTACAGACTATAGGAGAGGTGTTTGTACCTGTACAGACTATAGGAGAGGAGTTTGTACCTGTGCAGACTATAGGAGAGGAGTTTGTACCTGTACAGACTATAGGAGAGGTGTTTGTACCTGTACAGTCTATAGGAGAGGTATTTGTACCTGTACAGTCTATAGGCGAGGTGTTTGTACCTGTACAGACTATAGGAGAGGTGTTTGTACCTGTACAGACTATAGGAGAGGAGTTTGTACCTGTGCAGACTATAGGAGAGGTGTTTGTACCTGTACAGTCTATAGGAGAGGTGTTTGTACCTGTACAGACCATAGGAGAGGTGTTTGTACCTGTGCAGTCTATAGGAGAGGATTTTATACCTGTACAGTCTATAGGAGAGGAGTTTGTACCTGTACAGTCTATAGGAGAGGAGTTTATACCTGTACAGTCTATAGGAGACGTGTTTGTACCTGTGCAGTCTATAGGAGAGGAGTTTATATCTGTACAGACTATAGGAGAGGAGTTTGTACCTGTACAGTCTATAGGAGAGGATTTTATACCTGTACAGACTATAGGAGAGGTGTTTGTACCTGTGCAGTCTATAGGAGAGGAGTTTGTACCTGCCCAGACTACAGGAGAGGTGTTTGTACCTGTACAGACTATAGGAGAGGTGTTTGTACCTGTACAGTCTACAGGAGAGGAGTTTTTACCTGTGCAGACTATAGGAGAGGTGTTTGTACCTGTACAGTCTATAGGAGAGGAGTTTATACCTGTGCAGACTATAGGAGAGGTGTTTGTACCTGTGCAGTCTATACGAGAGGTGTTTGTACCTGTACAGACTATAGGAGAGGTGTTTGTACCTGTACAGTCTATAGGAGAGGTGTTTATACATGTGCAGTCTATAGGAGAGGTGTTTGTACCTGTAGTCTATAGGAGAGGAGTTTATACCTGTGTTGTCTATAGGAGAGGTGTTTGTACCTGTACAGTCTATAGGAGAGGAGTATATACCTGTGCAGTCTATAGGAGAGGTGTTTGTACCTGTACAGTCTATAGGAGAGGAGTTTATACCTGTGCAGTCTACAGGAGAGGTGTTTGTACCTGCCCAGACTACAGGAGAGGTGTTTGTACCTGTACAATCTATAGGAGAGGTGTTTATACCTGTGCAGTCTATAGGAGAGGTATTTGTACCTGTACAGTCTATAGGAGAGGAGTTTGTACCTGTACAGACTATAGGAGAGGTATTTGTACCTGTGCAGTCTATAGGAGAGGTGTTTGTACCTGTACAGTCTATAGGAGAGGTGTTTGTACCTGTGCAGTCTATAGGAGAGGTATTTGTACCTGTACAGTCTATAGGAGAGGTATTTGTACCTGTACAGTCTATAGGAGAGGTGTTTGTACCTGTGCAGTCTATAGGAGAGGTATTTGTACCTGTACAGTCTATAGGAGAGGTATTTGTACCTGTACAGTCTATAGGAGAGGTGTTTGTACCTGTGCAGTCTATAGGAGAGGTATTTGTACCTGTGCAGTCTATAGGAGAGGTGTTTGTACCTGTGCAGTCTATAGGAGAGGTATTTGTACCTGTACAGTCTATAGGAGAGGTGTTTATACCTGTGCAGACTATAGGAGAGGTATTTGTACCTGTACAGTCTATAGGAGAGGTGTTTATACCTGTAAAGACTATAGGAGTGGTGCTTGTACCTGTACAGTCTATAGGAGAGGTGTTTGTACCTGTACAGACTATAGGAGTGGTGCTTGTACCTGTACAGTCTATAGGAGAGGTGTTTATACCTGTGCAGTCTATAGGAGAGGAGTTTATACCTGTACAGACTACAGGAGAGGTGTTTGTGTGCCGTTCACACTTACACGAACATAGAAATGGGATCTCCTAAAGATCTGAGTGGTTTAACCCACCCAAGTTTTTTGTTAAAGATACATAAGAATGAATTAATGCAAAGCGCAGGGGATGCACATCATGTTTGTGAAACTTTAGCTATGAATTTCCATGGTTTTGGTCAGATAAGTGAGAAATTTGTTGACTTTAACAAATAGTAATTATCCAATTAAAGTCCGTTTTTTATGTGATTATTAACCCCTTGTTTAGGTTTGACATACTCTACAATTACCTAGGCTGGGATTCATCAAGGTGCGAACAGCTTAATGCACAAGAAAATCGGAGGATTTCTTTGCGCATTAATCATTTGCCCATTCAGCAACTTTCGGATTGTATCTTCCCATCGTTTATTCCTCAATATGCGATGGGCCAATAGATCCGCAAATATGATCCGCTAGCTACAAGCTGGCGGATCCCGTTTGAATGCACGGGGAGAACAGACGATTACACATTTTCACTTATGTGTATGCGTGAGTTTTTCACCAGACTGGCCAATTTACACAGTTTTCTCTGCTTCTTCTCCACAAAGCAGGGAAACGCACAAAATCATTGATGGATGCCTTTGGGTATTCATCAATGATTTTGTGTGGCACAACGCGACATCACAAACCAAAATATATCAACAACCGAGGCTACTTTTCACTCTTCAACCCTTTAAGGGCACACGTTGTTTTGCAATGTATTGCATACCCTGTCTGAAAACTAACGAATTCCTCATATAATCTATCTATGCTTTAGATTACATTGCAGTTGATAAGTCTTTTCATTTGGTTTCATATAACACATTGGCGCTGAAGTCTGTGGGGAAATGTCTACATTATCCTTGATAATGTTACCATCTGCAAAGGAATCTAGGCCCAAATTATAAAGTGCAATGTAATCTAGGCCTAAATTATAAAGTGCATTGGAATATAGGCTAAAATGATAACACTCGGTGGAATCTAGGCCAAAATTACAAACTGCAATGGAATCTAGGCCTCTGTGTGAAATTTCGTGTAAATCAGTTCAGTAGGTTTTGTAATAATTCTAATGGAAACGATGATGACAGCATCCAAATTTAATATAGGAAAATAAAAATGTACTTCAAAAATAATTAACACATTTGTACCAAATGTGCACAGTTTGTGGAGGCTCGTAATGACTCCTGAATTCCTAAACTTCAACCAAATTCATAACTTTGGTCAAAAAGTACAAATATTTCAATATCATCATCTAATATAAATATGTGATTCAGAGTTTGTCTAGGTCAGTGCAATGGCGCAGCGTGTGAATAAAATACATTCAATCTGATTGTCACCAGTAAATCCAACGGTTAATACATTTCACATCTAATCACCCATGTGCGCCATCTAATTCCCTCTCAGACCTGTAAGTAAAAGAAAGGAGAGGGGTTTCCAGTCCATTCCTGCAATGAAGGCTACAACACTGTATTGGATCCATCGTCTGGAAGGCAATGCGTACGCTGTGTGGTGTGAATAACTTCTACATGCAGTATAGAAAGGCCCCAGTGAATGGATGTGGACTGGGGGGTCCTGCTATTTCTATCACCCCTGGACTCCAGAGCGATGGGGGAATAATAACAATAATAATTGGAGAAATGACGTGACAGTAAGATGGACACACCATGTCCAGTACACTGCGCCATTCACTAGAGACCGCTCCCAGGAGTATCTACACTGCGCCATTCACTAGAGACCACGCCCAGGAGTATCTACACTGCGACATTCACTAGAGAACGCTCCCAGGAGTATCTATACTGCGCCATTCACTAGAGATCGCTCCCAGGAGTGTCTACACTGCGCCATTCACTAGAGACCACTCCCAGGAGTATCTACACTGCGCCATTCACTAGAGACCACTCCCAGGAGTATCTACACTGTGCCATTCACTAGAGACCACTCCCAGGAGTATCTACACTGCGCCATTCACTAGAGACCGCACCCAGGAGTATCTACACTGCGCCTTCACTAGAGACCACTCCCAGGAGTATCTATACTGCGCCATTCACTAGAGACCACTCCCAGGAGTATCTACACTGCGCCATTCACTAGAGACCACTCTCAGGAGTATCTACACTGCGCCATTCACTAGAGACCGCTCCCAGGAGTATCAACACTGCGCCATTCACTAGAGACCGCTCCCAGGAGTATCTACACTGCGCCATTCACTAGAGACTGCTCCCAGGAGTATCTACACTGCGCCATTCACTAGAGACCGCTCCCAGGAGTATCTACACTGCGCCATTCACTAGAGACCGCTCCCAGGAGTATCTACACTGCACCATTCACTAGAGACCGCTCCCAGGAGTGTCTACACTGCGCCATTCACTAGAGACCACTCCCAGGAGTATCTACACTGCACCATTCACTAGAGACCACTCCCAGGAGTATCTACACTGCGCCATTCACTAGAGACCGCTCCCAGGAGTATCTACACTACGCCATTCACTAGAGACCGCTCCCAGGAATATCTACACTGCGCCATTCACTAGAGACCGCTCCCAGGAGTATCTACACTACACCATTCACTAGAGACCGCTCCCAGGAGTATCTACACTGCGCCATTCACTAGAGACCGCTCCCAGGAGTATCTACACTGCGCCATTCACTAGAGACCACTCCCAGGAGTATCTACACTGCGCCATTCACTAGAGACCACGCCCAGGAGTATCTACACTGCGCCATTCACTAGAGATCTCTCCCAGGAGTATCTACACTGCGCCATTCACTACAGACTGCTCCAAGGAGTATCTACACTGCGCCATTCACTAGAGACCACTCCCAGGAGTATCTACACTGCGCCATTCACTAGAGACCACTCCCAGGAGTATCTACACTGCGCCATTCACTAGAGACCACGCCCAGGAGTATCTATACTGCGCCATTCACTAGAGACCATGCCCAGGAGTATCTACACTGCGCCATTCACTAGAGACCGCTCCCAGGAGTATCTACACTGCGCCATTCACTAGAGACCGCTCCCAGGAGTATCTACACTGCGCCATTCACTAGAGACCGCTCCCAGGAGTATCTACACTGCACCATTCACTAGAGACCGCTCCCAGGAGTATCTACACTGCGCCATTCACTAGAGACCGCTCCCAGGAGTATCTACACTGCACCATTCACTAGAGACCGCTCCCAGGAGTATCTACACTGCGCCATTCACTAGAGACTGGGCCCAGGAGTATCTACACTGCGCCATTCACTAGAGACCGCTCCCAGGAGTATCTACACTGCACCATTCACTAGAGACCGCTCCCAGGAGTATCTACACTCCACCATTCACTACAGACTGGGCCCAGGAGTATCTACACTGCACCATTCACTAGAGACCGCTCCCAGGAGTATCTACACTGCGCCATTCACTAGAGACCACTCCCAGGAGTATCTACACTGCGCCATTCACTAAAGACCACTCCCAGGAGTATCTACACTGCGCCATTCACTAGAGACCGCACCCAGGAGTATCTACACTGCGCCATTCACTAGAGACCACTCCCAGGAGTATCTACACTGCGCCATTCACTAGAGACCATGCCCAGGAGTATCTACACTGCGCCATTCACTAGAGACCACTCCCAGGAGTATCTACACTGCGCCATTCACTAGAGACCACGCCCAGGAGTATCTACACTGCGCCATTCACTAGAGATCGCTCCCAGGAGTATCTACACTGCGCCATTCACTACAGACTGCTCCAAGGAGTATCTACACTGCGCCATTCACTAGAGATCGCTCCCAGGAGTATCTACACTGCGCCATTCACTACAGACTGCTCCAAGGAGTATCTACACTGCGCCATTCACTAGAGACCACTCCCAGGAGTATCTACACTGCGCCATTCACTAGAGACCACTCCCAGGAGTATCTACACTGCGCCATTCACTAGAGACCACGCCCAGGAGTATCTATACTGCGCCATTCACTAGAGACCATGCCCAGGAGTATCTACACTGCGCCATTCACTAGAGACCGCTCCCAGGAGTATCTACACTGCGCCATTCACTAGAGACCGCTCCCAGGAGTATCTACACTGCGCCATTCACTAGAGACCGCTCCCAGGAGTATCTACACTGCGCCATTCACTAGAGACTGGGCCCAGGAGTATCTACACTGCGCCATTCACTAGAGACCGCTCCCAGGAGTATCTACACTGCACCATTCACTAGAGACCGCTCCCAGGAGTATCTACACTCCACCATTCACTACAGACTGGGCCCAGGAGTATCTACACTGCACCATTCACTAGAGACCGCTCCCAGGAGTATCTACACTGCGCCATTCACTAGAGACCACTCCCAGGAGTATCTACACTGCGCCATTCACTAAAGACCACTCCCAGGAGTATCTACACTGCGCCATTCACTAGAGACCGCACCCAGGAGTATCTACACTGCGCCATTCACTAGAGACCACTCCCAGGAGTATCTACACTGCGCCATTCACTAGAGACCACGCCCAGGAGTATCTACACTGCGCCATTCACTAGAGACCGCACCCAGGAGTATCTACACTGCGCCATTCACTAGAGACCACTCCCAGGAGTATCTATACTGCACCATTCACTAGAGACCACTCCCAGGAGTATCTACACTGAGCCATTCACTAGAGACCGCTCCCAGGAGTATCTACACTGCGCCATTCACTAGAGACCACTCCCAGGAGTATCTACACTGCGCCATTCACTAGAGACCGCTCCCAGGAGTATCTACACTGAGCCATTCACTAGAGACCGCTCCCAGGAGTATCTACACTGCACCATTCACTAGAGATTGCTCCCAGGAGTATCTACACTGCACCATTCACTAGAGACCGCTCCAGGAGTATCTACACTGCGCCATTCACTAGAGACCGCTCCCAGGAGTATCTATACTGCACCATTCACTAGAGACCACTCCCAGAAGTATCTATACTGCACCATTCACTAGAGACCACTCCCAGGAGTATCTATACTGCACCATTCACTAGAGACCACTCCCAGGAGTATCTATACTGCACCATTCACTACAGACTGCTCCCAGGAGTATCTACACTGCGCAATTCACTAGAGACCACTCCCAGGAGTATCTACACTGCACCATTCACTAGAGACCACTCCCAGGAGTATCTACACTGCACCATTCACTAGAGACCACTCCCAGAAGTATCTACACTGCGCCATTCACTAGAGACCGCTCCCAGGAGTATCTACACTGCACCATTCACTAGAGACCACTCCCAGGAGTATCGACACTGCGCCATTCACTAGAGACCGCACCCAGGAGTATCTACACTGCGCCATTCACTAGAGACCACTCCCAGGAGTATCTATACTGCACCATTCACTAGAGACCACTCCCAGGAGTATCTACACTACGCCATTCACTAGAGTCCACTCCCAGGAGTATCTACACTACGCCATTCACTAGAGACCGCTCCCAGGAGTATCTACACTGCGCCATTCACTAGAGACTGGGCTCAGGAGTATCTACACTGCGCCATTCACTAGAGACTGGGCCCAGGAGTATCTACACTGCGCCATTCACTAGAGACTGGGCCCAGGAGTATCTACACTGCGCCATTCACTAGAGACCGCTCCCAGGAGTATCTACACTGCACCATTCACTACAGACTGGGCCCAGGAGTATCTACACTGCGCCATTCACTAGAGACTGGGCCAGGAGTATCTACACTGCACCATTCACTACAGACTGGGCCCAGGAGTATCTACACTGCGCCATTCACTAGAGACCGCTCCCAGGAGTATCTACACTGCGCCATTCACTAGAGACTGGGCCCAGGAGTATCTACACTGCACCATTCACTAGAGACTGGGCCCAGGAGTATCTACACTGCGCCATTCACTAGAGACTGGGCCCAGGAGTATCTACACTGCGCCATTCACTAGAGACCGCTCCCAGGAGTATCTACACTGCACCATTCACTACAGACTGGGCCCAGGAGTATCTACACTGCACCATTCACTAGAGACCGCTCCCAGGAGTATCTACACTGCGCCATTCACTAGAGACCGCTCCCAGGAGTATCTACACTGCACCATTCACTAGAGACTGCTCCCAGGAGTATCTACACTGCGCCATTCACTAGAGACCGCTCCCAGGAATATCTACACTGCGCCATTCACTAGAGACCGCTCTCAGGAGTATCTATACTGCACCATTCACTAGAGACCGCTCTCAGGAGTATCTATACTGCACCATTCACTAGAGACCACTCCCAGGAGTATCTACACTGCGCCATTCACTAGAGACCGCTCCCAGGAGTATCTACACTGCGCCATTCACTAGAGACCGCTCCCAGGAGTATCTACACTGCGCCATTCACTAGAGACCACTCCCAGGAGTATCTACACTGCGCCATTCACTAGAGACCATGCCCAGGAGTATCTACACTGCGCCATTCACTAGAGACCGCTCTCAGGAGTATCTATACTGCACCATTCACTAGAGACCGCTCCCAGGAGTATCTACACTGCGCCATTCACTAGAGACCACTCCCAGGAGTATCTACACTGCACCATTCACTAGAGACCACTCCCAGGAGTATCTACACTGCACCATTCACTAGAGACCACTCCCAGGAGTATCTACACTGCGCCATTCACTAGAGACCGCTCTCAGGAGTATCTATACTGCACCATTCACTAGAGACCGCTCTCAGGAGTATCTACACTGCGCCATTCACTAGCGACCGCTCCCAGGAGTATCTACACTGCGCCATTCACTAGAGACCGCTCCCAGGAGTATCTACACTGCGCCATTCACTAGAGACCGCTCTCAGGAGTATCTATACTGCGCCATTCACTGCAGACCGGGCCCAGGAGTATCTACACTGCGCCATTCACTAGAGACCGCTCCCAGGAGTATCTACACTGCGCCATTCACTAGAGACCGCTCCCAGGAGTATCTACACTGCGCCATTCACTAGAGACCACTCCCAGGAGTATCTACACTGCACCATTCACTACAGACTGGGCCCAGGAGTATCTACACTGCACCATTCACTACAGACTGGGCCCAGGAGTATCTACACTGCGCCATTCACTAGAGACTGGGCCCAGGAGTATCTACACTGCACCATTCACTAGAGACCGCTCCCAGGAGTATCTACACTGCGCCATTCACTAGAGACCGCTCCCAGGAGTATCTACACTGCGCCATTCACTAGAGACCGCTCCCAGGAGTATCTACACTGCACCATTCACTACAGACTGGGCCCAGGAGTATCTACACTGCACCATTCACTACAGACTGGGCCCAGGAGTATCTACACTGCGCCATTCACTAGAGACTGGGCCCAGGAGTATCTACACTGCACCATTCACTACAGACTGGGCCCAGGAGTATCTACACTGCGCCATTCACTAGAGACCGCTCCCAGGAGTATCTACACTGCACCATTCACTAGAGACCGCTCCCAGGAGTATCTACACTGCGCCATTCACTAGAGACCGCTCCCAAGAGTATCTACACTGCACCATTCACTAGAGACTGTGAACAGGAGTATCTACACTGCGCCATTCACTAGAGACCGCTCCCAGGAGTACTACACTGCGCCATTCACTAGAGACCACGCCCAGGAGTATCTACACTGCGCCATTCACTAGAGACCACTCCCAGGAGTATCTACACTGCGCCATTCACTAGAGACCGCTCCCAGGAGTATCTACACTGCACCATTCACTAGAGACCACTCCCAGGAGTATCTACACTGCGCCATTCACTAGAGACCGCTCTCAGGAGTATCTATACTGCACCATTCACTAGAGACCGCTCTCAGGAGTATCTACACTGCGCCATTCACTAGAGACCACTCCCAGGAGTATCTACACTGCGTCATTCACTAGAGACCGCTCTCAGGAGTATCTATACTGCGCCATTCACTGCAGACCGGGCCCAGGAGTATCTACACTGCACCATTCACTACAGACTTGGCCCAGGAGTATCTACACTGTGCCATTCACTACAGACCGGGCCCAGGAGCATCTACACTGCGCCATTCACTAGAGACCGCTCCCAGGAGTATCTACACTGCACCATTCACTAGAGACTGGGCCCAGGAGTATCTACACTGCACCATTCACTAGAGACCGCTCCCAGGAGTATCTACACTGCGCCATTCACTAGAGACTGGGCCCAGGAGTATCTACACTGCGCCATTCACTAGAGACTGGGCCCATGGAGCTGGTAATACAGTAAAACAAAGCTCAACAGAATCTAAGGTAACATACACAGAAATAAAGGCCACAGGTACAAAGGAGAAGGTGAAGAAAGTCTGGGGGAGAGCTGCTGCACTAAATATAGCTATGTAAGATGTAGAATACCTGTGTACAAAAAGGGGGAAATCATAAAGAACCCTCGACACTCAAAGGCGTCAGTACAAATGTAACTTAAAAATAATATAAAAGTCGTGCAAGAAATCAAAATATGTATTTACACAACCTATAAGAAAGGATGGTACCAAAACCACAAGATTAATATACAAAACATAATAATCCCCATAAAACGTGTTAATACATAAATAACAATAACTAACAAATAATCCCCATTAAATGCATTATTACATTAATAAGGATACCTAATAAATAATCCCCATAAAACATATTAATACATAAATACGGATACCTAAAAATAATCCCCATAAACATATTAATACATAAATACAGACACCTAACAAATAATCCCCATAAACATATTAATGCATAAATACAGATACCTAATAAATAATCCTCATAAATATATTACTACATAAATACGGATACCTAATAAATAATCCCCATAAAACGTATTAATACATAAATACAGACACACTAATAAATAATCCCCATAAAATGTATTAATACATAAATACGGATACCTAACAAATACTCCCCATAAAACATATTAATACATAAATAACGGATACCTAACAAATAATCCCCATAAACATATTAATACATAAATACAGACACCTAATAAATAATCCCCATAAACATATTAATACATAAATACAGACACCTAATAAATAATCCCCATAAATATATTACTACATAAATACGGATACCTAATAAATAATCCCCATAAAACGTATTAATACATAAATACGGATACCCTAATAAATAATCCCCATAAAAGTATTAATACATAAATACGGATACCTAATAAATAATCCCCATAAACATATTAATACATAAATACAGACACCTAACAAATAATCCCCATAAATATATTACTACATAAATACGGATACCTAATAAATAATCCCCATAAAACGTATTAATACATAAATACGATACCTAATAAATAATCCCCATAAAAGTATTAATAAATAAATACAGATACCTAATAAATAATCCCCATAAACATATTAATACATAAATACAGACACCTAATAAATAATCCCAATAAAACATATTAATACATAATACAGATACCTAATAAATAATCCCCATAAAACGTATTAATACATAAATACAGATACCTAATAAATAATCCCCATAAAACGTATTAATACATAAATACAGACACCTAACAAATAATCCCCATAAAACGTATTAATACATAAATACAGATATAATAAATAATCCCCATAAAACGTATTAATACATAAATACAGATACCTAATAAATAATCCCCATAAAACGTATTAATACATAAATACAGACACCTAATAAATAATCCCCATAAACATATTAATGCATAAATACAGACACCTAATAAATAATCCCCATAAACATATTAATACATAAATACAGACACCTAATAAATAATCCCCATAAAACGTATTAATACATAAATACAGATACCTAATAAATAATCCCCATAAAACGTATTAATACATAAATACAGATACCTAACAAATAATCCCAATAAACATATTAATACATAAATACAGATACCTAATAAATAATCCCATAAAACGTATTAATACATAAATACAGATACCTAATAAATAATCCCCATAAAACGTATTAATACATAAATACAGATGCCTAACAAATAATCCCAATAAACATATTAATACATAAATACAGGACACCTAATAAATAATCCCCATAAACATATTGATACATAAATACCGATACCTAATAAATAATCCCCATAAACATATTAATACATAAATACAGATACCTAATAAATAATCCCCATAAACATATTGATACATAAATACCGATACCTAATAAATAATCCCCATAGACATATTAATACATAAATACAGACACCTAATAAATAATCCCCATAATTGCACATGAACTAAGGACGCGCCTGATCACAAAAGGGAACCACCAACCCCCCCCCCCCCCCCATGTGTCAGGAATTCATCAGTTTATTATTGTTATTAGGTATCTGTATTTATGTATTAATATGTTTTATGGGGATTATTTATTAGGTGTCTGTATTTATGTATTAATATGTTTATGGGGATTATTTATTAGGTATCCGTATTTATGTATTAATACGTTTATGGATTATTTGTTAGGTATCTGTATTTATGTATTAATATATTTATGGGGATTATTTGTTAGGTGTCTGTATTTATGTAGTAATATGTTTTATGGGGATTATTTATTAGGTATCTGTATTTATGTATTAATATGTTTATTGGATTATTTGTTAAGTGTCCGTATTTATGTATTAATATGTTTATGGGGATTATTTATTAGGTATCTGTATTGATGTATTAATATGTTTTATGGGAATTATTTATTAGGTATCGGTATTTATGTATTAATACGTTTATGGGGGATTATTTATTAGGTATCCGTATTTATGTATTAATATGTTTAATGGGGATTATTTGTTAGGTATCTGTATTTATTTATTAATACGTTTTATGGGATTATTTGTTAGGTGTCTGTATTTATGTATTAATATGTTTTATGGGGATTATTTATTAGGTATCGGTATTTATGTATCAATATGTTTATGGGGATTATTTGTTAGGTATCCGTATTTATGTATCAATATGTTTATGGGGATTATTTGTTAGGTATCCGTATTTATGTATTAACTAGTTGAAGAGCGGTGTACACGAGCCACAGTGCCACCCATTAATATGTTTTATGAGGATTATTTATGTATTAAAAAGTTTTTTGGGGATTACATATTGGGTATCTTTATTTATGTATTAATATTAATATAGTGCATAACATTCTAACCCAAGCCCTAAGACCTGATATATTATATATATATATTAGTAGCTGTATGACCCTGGGGTGGATGGAGGACACTGAATTGGCCTCGTTACATCCTCTCTAGAGCTGCCCACAGTATTTATTTCCCTACATGTAACATACAACCTCATCATTGGACAATTTGAGAAGAAGAGGGGTATCCAGCTTATTCTGAAGCATTGTGGAACTCAGATGGTTAAATCAGGAGGATAACCATGTGGATGCTAGACAGGTCCATAGTGCAATAGCTGTGCAGTGTGTTGCAGGTGCTTCTACATCCAATGGGTTAAATGTATTAACATGGTGGAACTGTTCTGCTGCAGTGAGGCTTCATTTATACAAATGTCCTGTAGATCTGACCCATCTCATCCGCCCATAACTGACCAGCACAGAGG
>JBBDGT010000238.1:0-14628 GCA_037306005.1 Rhinophrynus dorsalis | reverse complement strand
CGCCCAGCTCTGTATCAGCCGTGGCGTGGGCAGTCTGTACTGCGCATGACTGCCGCACGCGCAGCAGTGTCTACTGCACATGTCGGGCGTTACACACAACTTAGCGAATTATTATATAGGATTAATATATCCATCCATGCAGTTTTCTTAGTATTTTTGAATATGGCAATTATTGTTATGGTTATTTATATTTATATATTTTCATGTTTTTAAGTTTATTTTTGAATTTTTATTTTTGTAATTTTTGTATTTTATTTAGATTGGTTAATGTCTTTGGACAAGTGGAGATGTTATGTCGGGGTACTATGGTTGGTTTATATTTAGTATTAGTTATTTATGGAAAGATTTTCTAGATCCGTGGTACCCTCTTTTCTAACATCTTTTTGAACATCTTTACATGTTCAGTAAAAGACATTTTTGTTTTTTATGTTTATTATTTTTATTATTTTTTTTTATTTTTTTTTATTATTATTATTTTTATTTATTTTTATATATGTATTTTTTAGGATATTTTTGTTTCATATCTCTCATTAGTAAAGGTTAACACCTGAGATGTGGGAAAAAGAGTTAAATTGTTACGTCATTATGGCGCCAAAAATGACGCTAGAGAATATAAAGAACGCTAAACAATGCCCACATCAAAATCCCTGAAGAAGTTCCGGCTATACGGGACGAAACACGTTGGAATCTGCTGTTGTTAGCGCTATTCTATATTACTAGTGGAGATGCTACAGTGTGTCTGAAGGAGAAATATAAAGAAGATATATTGAGTTGTTTGTTACACACCGGAAAGAAGATACATCGAGTTGTCCGTTATATACTGGAGAGTGTAATGAGAGGCTTGTGTGTGGAAGGTGCCTAAGGACGGGAGGTCTAAACTACTGAAGCCGCTCATGTACACGGGACTCGAGTCTGAAGGTTTTACATCGCAAGTATTTATTATATTTCTTGTTTGAAGCGAGTCGTTGACCTATTGAATTTAGCCACATTTGGTTACAGTGTGGCAAGGGAGAGAATTACATCCCGAATAGAAGGCAATTGTAGAAGAGTGATATTGCCGGGATTAACTTTCTGGTCACACATTCAAGTAAGATATATGAATGTCGGCACATGAGTGAGATACTGATATAGACCTGCCCGCGACACATTACTCCCAGCCTTAAATAGGGTGTTACTACATCTCCGTTATATCTGGAATTTATATCACTGTTACGGTTATTTACAGATATATCTTCAATTTGGAGACACTGTTCGCATCTCATTTTGTTTTTTTATTAAGTGCACATTTTTTAGCTCCGGAGCTATTAGTATATTATTATATTTATTTTTTAGCGCGTACATATGCTATGTATTGTTGACGGAGATTGTTGATGTATTAAAATTGATATTTATACAGTACATTTTAAAGCGCTCTCCTTTGGTGCAGTATCTATTCTATTGTTTTGTGACCCTTAACACTGACAGGGTTAGGATAGAAGAGCTTGATTGTACTATTTTTAAGAATTTTATAATAGTTGACTATTGTGGATATTAGGTGCCGTGATCACAGATTTGGTGAGGTTGTTGTGTGTATATATATATATATATATATATATATATATATATATATACACACACATACACATATATATATATATATATATATATATATATATATATATATATATATATATATATACACACACCTAAATGATATAAAAAGGTAATTGTGATAGGAATGGATTACTACCCTTGCTACACATGTGCCTGGCAACAAATATAACAGTTCTACCTTTAATCATCCGTTATGTAGCAATACTGAACTTTCAACACTATAATGTAGCAGTTTCTAATCCTTCTAAGAGACTACTCCTGTAGCACAGATATTATATGTATTAGATGTACTATATATTATATCATTTAGGTAATACTACCCTGCAATTACGTATAATATCACTAGAGGCAGCGAGTTGTCTGGTGCGCGGCTTAATGTGAGGAACATCCAAGCCCTAGTCAGGTACCTTGTTCATATTTAGTATAGGAATTTATTAAACAGCCTCATAGAATGATGTATGTATTTTTTCCCTACATATAACACCGCTATCGGCATAAAGCTGACAGCAGTGCGGTGCGATGTGAGGGAGATTAGTGTTCCAGTCAGGTACCTCTTTCTTCTTATTATATTTAGTATAAGTATTTCATCTAATGGCCCCATAGAATTATGCATGTAACCTTTCTTCCCCACACATAACACCGCTATCGGCATAAAGCTGACAGGAATGCGGTGCGATGTGAGAGAGACCCGTGCTTAGTTATACAGACTCTGTTGTAAATATAGAGATTATTGATGTATCGATCCATTAGGAAGGAGATATGTGTGACAGCATAACATGTGTATTATGTAAGCAAAAAATGTATACATTTAATCCCTTAACGGTCATAGTACATCAAGGGTCGATTTGACTTAACGACCGATGACGTACTATGACCGTCATCGAGTTCCGGGCTCCCCCCACGGCTGCACACCATTCGGGGAGTCCGGAACGCAATGGACCAATAAAAAAAAAACTGCTCCATGGTCATTCAGTCGCGTCCGCATCCGGATTCCCCGGTCATTAAGGGGTTAAATACATCTACACCTTGTTCACATTCAGAGATGTTGTGACGTCATGACACTGCATAAAAACGCTACTTTTTTGTTTTTAAATAATTACACTTAACTTGGGTGAATTTAATGTTCTGATTTCTTGCAATATCAGAGCATATTTTAATATGTGATTTTCGCATGTTTATGTTATTTTATTTCACTTGTTTATGTGTTGGCGGGTTTTCTTTCACGTAACACGGGGTATAAAATATGGTTGCGTTATCTGGTTCTCCATCTTGATAAAGATCCCAATGGGGATCGAAACGTTGATCCTTCAATAAAGTCTTTGTGCCAGCAACAAGCGGAGCTGAGAGTGCTGTTTGAATAGTTATTATCCTGTAATATTGTAAAGAGCACCCAGGCTTTGACACTTATTTTTGAGAGTGCGTCCTGTACCAAACATATTTTTTTATATATATATATATATATATATATATATATATATATATATATATATATATATATATATATATATATATACACACACACACACACGTACCAGTACCTAGGGTGGGGTGCCGTGGGAGGACAAAGAGGAAAACCAAATATCGGTGAGTAAATTTCACCTTTTCCTCTGTGTCCAATCCACAGCAATACTGTGGGACTTATCAGAGCAGTATCCCTAGGGATGGGATAGAAAAGAATTTTATAAAGGAGGTGGCTGCTTGAAGCACCCTCCTGCCAAAGCTGGCATCATCAGAGGTCTGAACATCTAGATGGTAGTGTTTGATGAATGTAGACACTGACGACCATGTTGCTGCCTTACAAATCTGTTCAGGGGAGTCGACCACTTTTACCGCCCAGGAAGATGCCACAGCTCTGGTGGAATGAGCTTTGACTCCAAGTGGTGGATCCTTATCTGCTGATTGGTATGCTAACCTAATGCAGTCTCTGATCCATCGAGCAACAGATGGTTTTGAAGACGATGTACCTTTATACTTGCCACAGAAGTGAACAAATAATGATTCTGATTTTCTGAAATTCTCTGTTCTTTTCAGGTATATCTGTAAGCATTGGTGTAAATCCAGGTTCTTCAAACTAGTGTAGTAGACTGCAGTAAACTGTAGTAGAAGAAGAACCTGAACTTGATACTACTTTGGAGGTAGCACCACTTTGTCATGATGAAAGATCAAATATGGAGATTTACATAGAAGGGCTTGTAATTCACCCACTCCTCGAGCAGATGCGATAGCTGTTAATAACACAGTTTTTAATGTAAGATGCTTAAAGGAGCAGTAAACTTTTTTTTATGAAAGAATATATATTGTAGGGATTTTCCTATTGAGTAAAATAAGGGTACTCCCATTGCAGAGAGATTTATATTTCCAGAGTTATTACAGTTTAAACCAATGTTTTTTTACCCTCTATTGGTCAAATTCTAATTAGATTTCCTATTAGATTCTAATGGAGAGGAAAGTCAGAGACATGCAGTTCTCCATAGAATGTGACAGAAACTGCCTGGCACTTCCTGTCAGAACTATCAGGAAGTAAACACAGTAAATTCACTTCATGATTATTTAAACTGCTATAAATTTTGAATAAAACATCTGACAGCGATGGGAGTTACCTTTTTATTCAGCAGGAAATGCTCTGTAAAACATGTGTTTTAAAAAAAAAGTGTACTGCTCCTTTATGGGATATCTCAAGCACAGGATCGAAGTATGGGTGGGCACAAAGTTGTTGTAACACCAGATTCAGATACCATGGAGGGATCATTTTCCGAATTGTGGGTTTAATCTTTGTGACTGCCATAATATATCTTTTAATAAGGTATTGTTCTGCAAATGGATAGGCCAGGATTGCTGATAAGGCTGATAGATGCATCTTGAGGGATGCTGGTTTCAGTCCTTTTTGAAATCCTTCCTGTAGAAATTCCAGGATAGTGTTAGAACAAATATTATGTCTATTTAAGTTGTTAGATAGACACCACTTATAAAAAAATTGACCAGACCCTATAATATATACAAGAGGAAGATGGTTTTCTTCCCTCCAATATGGTGTTAATAACTGGTTCAGCCAATCCTTTGTATCTCAAAGAGCTCCGTTCAGCTTCCAGGCCATCAGGCTCAAGAAAGCTGTATTTTGATGGAGAATAGGTACCCGAGATTGTAGATCTGAGATGTCTGGAAACTTTATTGGATCCTGAATCGAGAGCTGTTTTAGATCTGCATACCAAATTTTTCTTGGCCAGTTTGGTGCAATGAGTATGACTTTTGCTTGATCCTTTCTCACCACCTCCAGTATTAGAGGAAGGGGAGGAAATACATATGCTAGAGTGAAATTCCATGTCTGTTGAAGAGCATCCTGCTGTAGGGCTCCTGAACTCTTCCACCTGGACATGAACCTTTTGCATTGGGTGTTCTGTGGAGTAGCCATAAGATCGATCATTGGTCTGCCCATTACTGCAGTGATCTTCCTGAAGATCTCTTTCTTTAGGGACCACTCCGATGGGTCTAAATAAGTCCTGCTGAGGAAATCTGCTGCTTGGTTCATTTTACCTGATAGATATGTTGCTTTGAGTGCTTTTAGGTGCTCTGTCCAATATAATATCTGAAGAGTTAGGTGATTCAGATGAGGGCTTTTGGTTCCTCCCTGATTTTGGAGATAGCTTACTGTTGCAGTGTTGTCTGATCTTATTAGAACCTAAGTCCCCTGTAAGTGATTTTGCAGCCTTTTTAATGTCTTCCATACTGCTAGTAGCTCCAACACATTTATGTGACATTTCTTTTCTTTGACTGACCAGAGTCCTTGGACTGAGTTGTTCTTCCATGTGCCGCCCCAGCCCTGCAAGCTGGTGTCTGTTGTTACTATTTCCCATTGGGGTTCTAGAAGTTGTCTTCCTTTCTGAATGTTTTTTCCGTTGCACCACCTCTGTAACTCCCTTCTGGTGGATGTCAGCAGAGGTATTTGTATTGAGAAATTCGATGGATCTCTTTTCTGGAATTGTAAATAATTGGCCTGAGCCAGTCATCCGTGAGCCCTGGCCCAGGGTACAATCTGTTGAGCAGAGGTCAGATGTCCCAATAGGTGTGCAAACTGTCTTGCTGTCTGGAACTTCCATTTTCTGAAGTTCTTGACTGTCTGTAGAATTCTGTCCTGTCTTACAGTAGACAGGGTTACTAATGAATGGGCAGAGTCTATGATGTTTCCCAGAATGATGAGTGACTGGGTGGGAACAAGTTGGCTTTTTTGAAAATTGATCAACCATCCTAGATCCTTTAACAATTCTATGCACTTCTGTGTGTGTATTGATGCCTGTTCTCTGTCGTCTGCTATCAGTAGCATATTGCCCAGGTATGGGACAATTCGAATGCCTTGTGATCTTAAGGCTGCCATAGCTATAGCTAGGACCTTTGTGAATGTCCTTGGTGCTGATGCTAGACCAAAGGGGAGAGCCCTGTACCGATAATGGACTCCCAGTAAGTGGAATCTTAGAAATCTGCGATGAACCATCCTGATTGGGATATGGTAGTAGGCGTCTTGAAGATCTATTCTTGTCAGAAAAGACTGAGGTTGAATCAGCTTTAGTATTGATGACACTGTTTCCATCTTGAATGATCTGATTTTTAGAAATGAATTCACTCTTTTGAGATTTAAAATGAGACAAAGTTCCCCTGATGGCTTGGAAACACAAAAAACATTTGAATAGATTCCTCTGAACATCTGTGTTACAGGGACTTCTTCTATAACCCCATTCTGAAGTAGATGTTGAATCGCCTTCTTCATTTTTGGAATCATCTGTTTGTTTCTGATTTTGGATGTCTGGAAATATGAGTGCTAAGGGACAGACAAATTCCAGTGCATACCCTATCTCTAATATTTGTGATACCCACTGATCCGGGTAAATCCGTTTCCAGTTTTGTAAGAAAAATTCCAGTCTGCCCCCCACTGGAATTAGAGATAGGGCACTGCTGGCTTCATTGGGTATTTTGCTGAAAATTTGTCTTGCGCTGGAATTCCCTTCGGTTTCCAGGATGGACGTTTTGAGCGGAGTTTCTCTTCCTCTTGTCATATGATGTACCTGGCTTTTATCTCTTAGCCTCCCAAAAGGATTGGCGCTTGAATTTTGCAGATCTTGGAGATGTTGTTCTCTGTCAACGTTCCTGGGGAAGAAATGGACTTTTTCCCCCCTGAGGATTTTCTTATCATTTTCTCCAGCTGATCACCAAATAATTTTTCTCCTGTGAAGGGTAGGGATACTAGACGATTTTTTGATGATGCATCAGCCTCCCAGGCCTTGATCCACAGAGCTCTTCTAGCTGTGATGGATAATGCCGAGGATCTTGCCATTAGCCGGATGTTGTCTAACGAGGCATCACATGAATAGTTTACGGCGTTTTTGATAGATGAAACTTCTTTAAGCAGCCTAGACCTTGAGACAGAAGAGTCAATTTTTTCTTCAAAGTCAGTTAGCCAGAGACGTAGGGTGTGGAAAATGCATGCCATAGCAGTGGCAGATCGTAGGTGTAACGTGTCGCCTTGTATCATAAGCTGGATACCTCTTTTATAGTTCCTTTCTCCCTCAGAATAACACTCCAATATCTCCCATGGTTGCCACAGTTCCGTCACATATCTCCCCCTTGTCCACCTCCGACAGCCACAGCATGATCCACACGGGTCAGCTCGCTGCTGTCCGGAGTGGACACATAATCTGGTAGTGCCATGTCCACAACAGTACTTGTCCCAAAAGTCTTGTCCCCAGCCAGCCCCTACAGTCCTGGGGTCTGGAAAGGAAAAACGAGCCCCTTGTCCGGGGCCAGGAGTAAAACTGGGGTCCTTGGTCCTGGGCCAGGGAAATGTGTACCTCTTGGTCCTGGCTATCACCAAGTTGGGAGGCCTCTCCTGGGCCAGGCTCCAGGCAGAGCTGGGGTCAGACCCTCCTGGGTCTGGGTCCAGTGGCTCAGGGTCCATAGCCAGTCTATAAGGTGGACCTCCTTTTGGCAACAGTGTCTCTGGGTTCCCAATGGCCTGGGGGTCACCTTGGTGGACGCTGGGGATATCTCCGCCTTTTGGTTGGGCAAGTACCCCACGGGAACATGAGAGGATACTGCTCCCACTCTCCTGGGCTGAGGCAACATCCAAAGGGCTACTGGAAACACTGGGGACTCTTTTGCTCAGGGTAGGGGCATCCAGAGGACCAGTGAGGCGTGCACTCCCACTCACCAATCCAGGACAAACAGATTGTGGGCTGCTGACAAAACTGGGGCAACTCCCAACTTCCTTAGGGAGCACGGTGGTCCCCCTCCCTCAGGCTGGATCAACAGTTGGCCTGGTTGGGAATGACTTCCCACCCACCAGGCTGGGGTCAAAAAGTCCAGGGGCAACAAGGGCATCCCGGGTGAGGACCATGGTCCCACTCACCAAGGCTGGGGTATCAGGAAAAGGGGCAACAGGCTTTGGACTGCTGATGAGAACAGTTGTCCCACTCATCACAGCCAATGTTTCACAGGGCCTGGTGGGCTCGCTCCCATCCACCAGGCCAGGGGTCACATAGGGGCTGGTGGGCTCGCACCCACCCACTGGTTCACAGTCCACAGGGACAGCAGCACTGCATTGTGGCAGTCTGCTGGGTTCCTCTTCTTCCAGGCCATCAATTTCCTGGTTTCTTTTCTTTTTGCGAGGGAACACCTGACCAATCTTCCTGGCGATCTTGTCCTGGCACCTGGAGAACACATTTTCCTCCTTCTCCAGGGTAATAGCAATAAGGGACGGACTAGGACTGCTGGTGGGTACCTGCATTTCATCCACCGCAGCAGGGGTTACATAGGGGCTGGTGGGCTTGCTCTCACCCACCAGTTCACAGTCCACATGTACAGCAAGAGGGTCAGCAGCACTGTTCTCCTTCAGTCTGCTGGGGTCCTCTTCTTCCAGGCAACAAACTCCAAGGCCATTCTCTGCCTTGAGGAAGACCACAGTCCCATTCCTCAGGGCAATAACATCTGCGCCCCTGGAGAGCACACATTTCTCTTTCTCCAGGGCAGTATCCAATAATAAAGGGGAAGGACAGGGGCTGCTGGTGGGGACCTGCGTCTCATCCACAGCAACAGGGGTTTCCCAGGCACTGTGGAGCTCACTCCAGCTCACCAGGCCAGGGTTCACAGGGGGGCTGGTGGGGAACGCATTCCCACCCACCAGTTCACAGTCCATAGGATCAACAAGAGGGCCAGCAGCACTGTTCTCCTTCAGTCTGCTGGGGTCCTCTTCTTTCAGGCCACAAACCGCAGGGCCATTCTCTGCCTTGAGGAAGACCGCAGTCCCATTCCTCAGGGTCGTATCAACCGTGCCCCTGGAGAGCACACATTGCTCCTTCTCCAGGGCAGTGTCCATTAACAAAGGGAGCATCTTCTTGGGGCTGCTGGTGAGCTCTCTCTCACTCACAACAGTAGGAAAAACAGGGGAAGGGGCCAAATGTCCACCAGGGGGGACGGTTGTCCCACCCCCTGGTACAGGGGCATTCTTGGGGCTGAGGAGCAGCGAATTCCCACTCCTCAGGTCCAGGGTAACAAAGGGGCTGGTGCGTATCACTGTCTTACTCCCCCAGCATGGGGCAACCCAGGGGCTCTGGATGTCTTGAAAGTACTGTTGCTCGACCGACAGTTTAAGTTGGGCAACCGTCTCTTCCGACGGATTGGGTCCTAGGTGGGGCAGTAGATTCCTCATTCTCCACCCCACCGGGTCGCAGGACTCAAAGGACTGTTCAATTCCAAGGTCGGAGCCTCCTTCCCAGGGCGGGTTGGCCAGCCAGGCCACATCTTCCTGCAGTATAGTATATGGGGGGCCGCCCGTGGTCCCTCCCCCATATGCCTCGCAACTTTCCAGATAAGGCCTTGGTAAGCTCGATCCAGATGCCACTCTTGCTCCACCAGGTCCTCCAGCTCCTCTGCTAGCTCAGGGATATTCTGGAACCCCATCATCTCCTCCCGGGCATCCCTGATTTCCCAAAACCTACTCTCCTCCTTGCTGCCAAAGTTGGGGTCGACACAGATGGCCTCCCATCCTACTCCTGGGCCATTGTATCCATTGCCCGCAGCAGAACAAGAGGGGCGGATCATGCTGTAATACTTCTGCTCCGCTTTCTGGTACAGGGCGATATACTGATCCTGTAGCTTACTTTCCACCTTCACAAAGCAGTCCAGGCTGTCCTCCCAATCCCGCAGAGGATTGTCCCCCAGAAGTGGCCATCGCAATGCCACCAGCTTCTCAATCCGTCTCCAGTTGGGCTTAACAGCGCCCATTGGTCCTAGATTTGCCATGTTCCACAGGCAGGATCCCAGGTACCTCCTAATGCAGTGGATACTAGTACTCTAAGTTCCAGGATATCCAAGTTGCTTTGGCCATCCACAGCTCGCTGCGCTGCTGAGACCAGGGTCAAGCCAGCGGCTATATCTCCCCCTGGATGCTGGTCTCAGTTTCGCTGTTGCTCCATCCACTGCTCGCTGCGCTGCTGAGACCGGGGTCAAGCCAGCGGCTATATCTCCCCCTGGATGCTGGTCTCAGTTACAGTTCCTTGGGATAAGCCGTATCCCGCCGCTTGCCACCAGTTGTAACGTGACGCCTTGTATCATAAGCTGGATACCTCTTTTATAGTTCCTTTCTCCCTCAGAATAACACTCCAATATCTCCCATGGTTGCCACAGTTCTGTCACAGTAGGTTATGGCCAGTGGTGGCATACTGCTTTTTTAATGCGCCATCTGCTCTTTTGTCCATTGGATCCCTCAATGTTGTTCCATCTTCCATGAGAATAGTGGTTCGTCGAGAGATCTGAGCCACTGCTGCATCAACTTTTGGGGGATATACCCATGTCGTGATGTGTTCTTGTGGGAACGGGTACATCTTCTGGAACTGTCGTGACATGGTGGATCTTTTGTCACCCTGCTTCCATTCAGTCTTTATAATTTCATGAATAGAGCTATGGACAGGAAACTGTGGTGTTGTCTTCTTATAGCCAATAAATGCTGCGTCCATCACACTTAGATCCTTCTGAGTGTCTGATAAACCTAATGTTTTACACACAGCTTTAATTAATCCCTCTATTTTGTCAATACTGAAATTCCCTGTTTCCTCAGTAATCTCTCCTCCTTCTGCTGAAGACTGAGCAGATTCTAAGTCAATAAAGCTTTCTTCCTCTTCTTCGTCACCAGGGCGTCTAGATGGACCTTCGTCAGGATCAGATGTGTGTTGACGTTTTCTAGTGGATTACTGAAGGGCAGAAAAAGTCTCCTGCATGGATGAGCGCATCCACCCCAGGACGTCCTGGAACTGTGAGGGAATTACATCTCCTGCTGCTTTTCTAAGGCAATCAGTGCAAAGCTTAGCTGGATCAGATAAGGGAAGCTTGGCATCACAGCTAGCGCAGGTCTTAGTTTTTGGAATGGACCTATCCTCTTTAAGCAAGTCAGCATTCCCCTTGGATTTGTCTGGTTTCTGCTCTTTAGATGTAGACATGTTAAAAAGTAAGCAATGTACCCAAAACAACAGATATTCAATATAATAAGTAAATTATTCACTATAATAGCAGCTTACCCCTTACATGCATGCTTCTTATATAGTCTCCAGCCTTCTCCCATTGTCTGGTACACGATTTCAGGTGTGCGTTCCACCTTTGGAACGCACGCCGATGCACTTCCGGTTTGGGTACTGAAGTGAGCGCGTCATCCGCCGCCGCTTCCCTTGCGATGTTGAGAGCCCAGAACGCTGAGAATGAAGGAAGACAGCTCGTGTTTGGGGGATCTGGATCCATGCGACCCAACTATTGACCGGGTATGTGATCCAATCAGGGCACTAGCGAGTCTGATGATGTGGTTGGCGGTTAAGGCCAACCACATGGGGAAAAAATAATAAAAGATGTTTTAAATGCAGTGGAGAGGCTTTTGCCTCCTTCCTCCAGCTGTGGTAGGATCAAATAACTGAGGAGATACAGCAGAACAGACACTTAAGTAAAAAAGTTATTGGTCCTACCAGCTGGGAGGAGAAGTCAAAACCCACAGTATTGCCATGGACTGGACACAGAGGAAAAATATATATTGTAGAGTTTATCCTTGAGTAAAATAAAGAACTCCCACTGCTGAGAGGTGTGTTATTCAAAAGTTATTGCAGCTCAAACTTGAATTTTTTTAGGTGCAGTATCACAATGGCCAGAAATTGTACAGTGGCGCTGTTGCTACACCATCCTATAGACAGATCTGGTCAGTTGATCATAAATCCCCATAGAATGGTGTAGCAACAGCACCACTGTACAATGTCTGGCCATTGAGATATTGCACCTAAAAAATGTCAAGTTTGAGCAGCAATAACTTTTAATAGCTGACATCTCAGCATTGGGAGTGCCCTTATGGTACCTAGGAAGCCCTATAATATATATATTTATTTACATACAAAGCAGGGACATCTTATCTTTCTGTCTCCATTGTCATTTTATGTTATCAATATATTGTACAAATCTTCTGGCATATAATAATAATGATCTCCCATTCATATCATACAGCTCTCTTCCTCCAGTAGTTCTCTCTCTCATATCCCAGCAGTTAGTGCTTTCTCATTTTGAATCTCTGAAGCAACTCCTTGCCAGAAAACAGCTACTGGTATACCCAAACAGCTGTCTCATTTGTACATAGGCTAAGTCTTTTCCACCTGCTGAGCCACATGAAAAAGTTCTGAATTTTGCCTAGTCACAGGTTGTGGTAAATCTCCTAAATATAATTAGAAGCTAGGAACATATTGCCCAGTTTACTGAAAAAGCTAATTTAAAAAACAGCAGCTATTCACACATCAAAAGGAAAATACTCCTAGCCAACTACAAATATACCTCTGCTATAGTCTAAATAATAATTTATACAGACACTGGTGAACCAAGTTGTCTTGAAAGCTTGCATTCTAAAGCTACTCAGCCAATAAAGGCATCACGTTTACTTTCCCAGTCTCTTGATTTTCCTATAGCCAATATGGTACTACCTGTTACTAATATTACATAAAATACTTCACAGTAGGATGGCCCTTGAATAAAGTCAGGCATATCCATCACCCTCCACCAGTCATGTGGATTTCCCCACCAGTGAAGCATACTCTTGACACTATAGGTTTTAAATGGCACTGTAATTTGGGGAGACTGCTAACTTGCTATTGCTATATAGTTATAGGGAACAGACATGAGGCACTTGTTTACTTTACACTCTCCAGGCAAGGTCATGCTAGACCTTCAGTTGAGAACCTTGGTGCTAGCTGATAAGGTAAAAACATTCTTTAGTGAAAAACCTAAGGAGGAAAGCACCCTTAAGTGAGACAGGCCTAATTTGGCCCATAGCCTGCAAGCTGGTCTCCCTGTGAGCAAACTGAATAATTGCTGGTTGGTTGGATTCCATCTTGAAGAACTGATTTCTCACTAACTGATTCAGGAATTTCAAAATTAGCCTTTGTTCCCCTGTAGCCTTTGAAACCAGAAAAACAAGCAGATTACGTGCTTTGCCTCTTTCATCCCTCAGAATGGGCAACAGAAAGCCTCTCTTTCTTGTTCAAAGAGAGCAGCTGTTCTTCCAAAAGATGTTGTATAGCTGCTTACAACCAAGTTACTGGCAAATCAGGTTGCTGAGGGGAAGCTGCTGCAAAATCTATATTGTACCTAGATTGATAATACAGAAAATCCATAAATCTAAGCCAGCGATTCTCAACCAGGGTGCCATGGCACTTTGGTGTGCCATGGACATCAATTTAGGGTGCCCTGTGTTTTCTATGAAGACTAACAAAAATGGACTTTTAAATGAAGATTTATAGAAATTATGCACAATATGTTTAGTTTTGTTATTATGATTATAAGACTTAATAATAGCTGTATATTCATGTATTGTACCCTTCATTATGCCCTTGATAAAGTACATTAAATATGTTAGGGGTGCCCCAAATGTTCTAGATTACGTGTTAGGGGTGCCCCAAGCAAAAAAAGATTGAGAACCACTGATCTAAGCAATAGCATTGTAGAAACAATATTAGTCTGACTCCTTACTTTGTGGTGCCTGTTATAATGAAGGTCTTCTGGAAGATAGAAACACTTCTTCCTTTGGCCAGCATGCAGTGCTACCATTTGAGAAAGTCTTAGTTCAAATGTAATTATTCCTCAATGGTACTTTGATTGTCTTGTATCTTGAAAGAGAAATTTATTTTCATCCATCAGCTTTTTCAATCAGGTAATCTAGTTTGGGACCAAAGAACTATGAACCTTAAAAATGGAATTACATTTTTGAAACAGGATCCAAAACACATTTTCATAAAAAAAACAAAAAAAAAAAAACAAAAAAAAAAAAACCACTTGATTAGCAGCATACAGCACAGAAGCTCTGGTGGCTAAACTGACTGACTCCATGGGAGTGACCCATAGAAATCAACAGTCTATTTTAAGAGTGAAATGGAAATCAAATCTTCCCTAGGTGTTCTAGAGTAAATAATCTCACCCGGACTTCCTCTAGACTGTAAAATCTCATGAGCAGGGTCTTCTGATCATTTTGATTTTCATGTTCCATTTGTACGGTTTAAATGTCTCTATAGCTATAGCCTACTATACAGCACTCCAGAAAATATTTGCACTATAAATAATTATTATTATTTAACAAATCCTGATTTTTAATTATCTATACAAGGGCAGAAGCATTATTAGCCTTACCTAATGCTGCAATAGGAAAGATAATGAATGCTCTTTTACTCTAATTCGGAAAAAAAACCCTCTAAGTTTTATCTTACAAGATGGATTTCAATATGCCTCTTTCTGTGAAGCTTTAAAGGGATAGTAAAACCTAAAATGTAAAAAAAAATATGTTGTAGGGTTTATCCCCCTGAGTAAAACAAGAGAACTCCCACTGCTGAAAGATGTTTCATTCAAAAGTTATTAATTTTCAAAGTTGAACTTTTTAGGTGCAATATCACAGTGGCCTGAACTTTTACAGTGGCGCTGTTGCTACACCATCCTATGGAGATTTATGGTCCTGAGACCAGAGCTGTCCATAGGATCGTGTAG
>JBBDGT010000339.1:0-14793 GCA_037306005.1 Rhinophrynus dorsalis | reverse complement strand
AAAACACCACGTACCTGTGTAGAACTGATTATATAAAGTCTGTGTGTGTAAAACAGCATGTACCTGTGTAGAACTGACTATATAGCTTCTGTGTGTGTGTAAAACAGCATGTACCTGTGTAGAACTGATTATATAGCGTCTGTGTGTGTGTAAAACACCACGTACCTGTGTAGAACTGACTATATAGCGTCTGTGTGTGTGTACAACACCACGTACCTGTGTACAACTGATTATATAGCGTCTGAATGTGTAAAACACCACATACCTGTGTAGAACTGACTATATAGCGTCTGTGTGTGTGTAAAACACCATGTACCTGTGTAGAACTGATTATATAGCGTCTGTGTGTGTGTAAAACACCACGTACCGGTGTAGAACTAATTATATAGTGTCTGTTTGTGTGTAAAACACCACGTACCTGTGTAGAACTGATTATATAACGTCTGTGTGTGTAAAACACCACGTACCTGTGTAGAACTGATTATATAATGTCTGTGTGTGTGTAAAACACCATGTACCTGTGTAGAACTGACTATATAACGTCTGTGTGTGTAAAACACCACGTACCAGTATAGAACTGATTATATAACATCTGTGTGTGTAAAACTCCACGTACCTGTGTAGAACTGACTATATAGCATCTGTGTGTGTGTGTGTAAAACACCACGTACCTGTGTAGAACTGATTATATAGCGTCTGTGTGTGTAAAACACCATGTACCTGTGTAGAACTGATTATATAGCATCTGTGTGTGTGTGTAAAACACCATGTACCTGTGTAGAACTGATTATATAGCATCTGTGTGTGTGTGTGTAAAACACCATGTACCTGTGTAGAACTGATTATATAGCGTCTGTGTGTGTGTAAAACACCATGTACCTGTGTAGAACTGATTATATAGCGTCTGTGTGTGTGTAAAACACCATGTACCTGTGTAGAACTGACTATATAACGTCTGTGTGTGTAAAACACCATGTACCTGTGTAGAACTGACTATATAGCTCTGTGTGTGTAAAACACCATGTACCAGTGTAGAACTGACTATATAACGTCTGTGTGTGTGTAAAACACCATGTACCTGTGTAGAACTGATTATATAGCGTCTGTGTGTGTGTAAAACACCATGTACCTGTGTAGAACTGACTATATAGCGTCTGTATGTGTGTAAAACACCATGTACCAGTGTAGAACTGATTATATAGCGTCTGTGTGTGTGTAAAACACCATGTACCTGTGTAGAACTGACTATATAGCATTTGTGTGTGTAAAACTCCACGTACCTGTGTAGAACTGATTATATAGCGTCTGTATGTGTGTAAAACACCATGTACCTGTGTAGAACTGACTATATAACGTCTGTGTGTGTGTAAAACACCACGTACCTGTGTAGAACTGATTATATAGTGTCTGTATGTGTGTAAAACACCATGTACCTGTGTAGAACTGACTATATAGCATCTGTGTGTGTGTATAAAACATCATGTACCTGTGTAGAACTGATTATATAGCGTCTGTGTGTGTGTGTAAAACTCCACGTACCTGTGTAGAACTGACTATATAGCATCTGTGTGTGTGTGTAAAACACCACGTACCTGTGTAGAACTGATTATATAGCGTCTGTGTGTGTAAAACACCATGTACCTGTGTAGAACTGATTATATAGCATCTGTGTGTGTGTGTAAAACACCATGTACCTGTGTAGAACTGATTATATAGCGTCTGTGTGTGTGTAAAACACCATGTACCTGTGTAGAACTGATTATATAGCGTCTGTGTGTGTGTAAAACACCATGTACCTGTGTAGAACTGACTATATAACGTCTGTGTGTGTAAAACACCATGTACCTGTGTAGAACTGACTATATAGCTCTGTGTGTGTAAAACACCATGTACCAGTGTAGAACTGACTATATAACGTCTGTGTGTGTGTAAAACACCATGTACCTGTGTAGAACTGATCATATAGCGTCTGTGTGTGTGTAAAACACCATGTACCTGTGTAGAACTGACTATATAGCGTCTGTATGTGTGTAAAACACCATGTACCAGTGTAGAACTGATTATATAGCGTCTGTGTGTGTGTAAAACACCATGTACCTGTGTAGAACTGACTATATAGCATTTGTGTGTGTAAAACTCCACGTACCTGTGTAGAACTGATTATATAGCGTCTGTATGTGTGTAAAACACCATGTACCTGTGTAGAACTGACTATATAACGTCTGTGTGTGTGTAAAACACCACGTACCTGTGTAGAACTGATTATATAGTGTCTGTGTGTGTAAAACACCACATACCTGTGTAGAACAGATTATACAGCGTCTGTGTGTGTGTAAAACACCACGTACCTGTGTAGAACTAATTATATAGTGTCTGTGTGTGTGTGTAAAACACCACGTACCTGTGTAGAACTGACTATATAGCGTCTGTGTGTGTGTACAACACCACGTACCTGTGTACAACTGATTATATAGCGTCTGAATGTGTAAAACACCATGTACCTGTGTAGAACTGACTATATAGCGTCTGTGTGTGTGTAAAACACCATGTACCTGTGTAGAACTGATTATATAGCGTCTGTGTGTGTGTAAAACACCACGTACCAGTGTAGAACTAATTATATAGCGTCTGTGTGTGTGTAAAACACCACGTACCTGTGTAGAACTGACTATATAGCGTCTGTGTGTGTGTAAAACACCACATACCTGTGTAGAACTGACTATATAGCGTCTGTGTGTGTGTAAAACACCATGTACCTGTGTAGAACTGATTATATAATGTCTCTGTGTGTGTAAAACACCACGTACCTGTGTAGAACTGATTATATAACGTCTGTGTGTGTAAAACATCACGTACCGGTGTAGAAATGACTATATAGCGTCTGTGTGTGTGTAAAACACCACGTACCTGTGTAGAACTGACTATATAGCGTCTGTGTGTGTGTAAAACACCACGTACCTGTGTAGAACTGATTATATAGCGTCTGTGTGTGTGTAAAACACCATGTACCTGTGTAGAACTGACTATATAGCGTCTGTGTGTGTGTGTGTGTGTGTGTAAAACACCACGTACCTGTGTAGAACTGATTATATAACGTTTGTGTGTGTGTAAAACACCATGTACCTGTGTAGAACTGACTATATAGCGTCTGTGTGTGTGTATAACACCACGTACCTGTGTAGAACTGACTATATAACGTCTGTGTGTGTAAAACAGCATGTACCTGTGTAGAACTGATTATATAGCATCTGTGTGTGTGTAAAACACCATGTACCTGTGTAGAACTGATTATATAGCGTCTGTGTGTGTGTGTGTAAAACACCACGTACCTGTGTAGAACTGATTATATAAAGTCTGTGTGTGTAAAACAGCATGTACCTGTGTAGAACTGACTATATAGCTTCTGTGTGTGTGTAAAACACCATGTACCTGTGTAGAACTGATTATATAGCGTCTGTGTGTGTGTAAAACACCACGTACCTGTGTAGAACTGACTATATAGCGTCTGTGTGTGTGTACAACACCACGTACCTGTGTACAACTGATTATATAGCGTCTGAATGTGTAAAACACCACATACCTGTGTAAAACTGACTATATAGCGTCTCTGTGTGTGTAAAACACCATGTACCTGTGTAGAACTGATTATATAGCGTCTGTGTGTGTGTAAAACACCACGTACCGGTGTAGAACTAATTATATAGTGTCTGTTTGTGTGTAAAACACCACGTACCTGTGTAGAACTGATTATATAACGTCTGTGTGTGTAAAACACCACGTACCTGTGTAGAACTGATTATATAATGTCTGTGCGTGTGTAAAACACCATGTACCTGTGTAGAACTGACTATATAACGTCTGTGTGTGTAAAACACCACGTACCAGTATAGAACTGATTATATAACATCTGTGTGTGTAAAACTCCACGTACCTGTGTAGAACTGACTATATAGCATCTGTGTGTGTGTGTGTAAAACACCACGTACCTGTGTAGAACTGATTATATAGCGTCTGTGTGTGTAAAACACCATGTACCTGTGTAGAACTGATTATATAGCATCTGTGTGTGTGTGTAAAACACCATGTACCTGTGTAGAACTGATTATATAGCGTCTGTGTGTGTAAAACACCATGTACCTGTGTAGAACTGATTATATAGCATCTGTGTGTGTGTGTAAAACACCATGTACCTGTGTAGAACTGATTATATAGCGTCTGTGTGTGTGTAAAACACCATGTACCTGTGTAGAACTGACTATATAGCGTCTGTGTGTGTGTAAAACACCACGTACCTGTGTAGAACTGATTATATAGCGTCTGTGTGTGTGTAAAACACCACGTACCTGTGTAGAACTGACTATATAGCGTCTGTGTGTGTGTAAAACACCACGTACCTGTGTAGAACTGATTATATAACGTTTGTGTGTGTGTAAAACACCATGTAGCTGTGTAGAACTGACTATATAGCGTCTGTGTGTGTGTAAAACACCACGTACCTGTGTAGAACTGACTATATAACGTCTGTGTGTGTAAAACAGCATGTACCTGTGTAGAACTGATTATATAGCGTCTGTGTGTGTGTAAAACACCATGTACCTGTGTACCTGTGTAGAACTGATTATATAGCGTCTGTGTGTGTGTGTAAAACACCACGTACCTGTGTAGAACTGATTATATAGCGTCTGTGTGTGTGTAAAACACCACGTACCTGTGTAGAACAGATTATATAACGTCTGTGTGTGTAAAACAGCATGTACCTGTGTAGAACTGACTATATAGCGTCTGTGTGTGTGTAAAACACCATGTACCTGTGTAGAACTGATTATATAGCGTCTGTGTGTGTGTAAAACACCACGTACCTGTGTAGAACAGATTATATAACGTCTGTGTGTGTAAAACAGCATGTACCTGTGTAGAACTGATTATATAGCGTCTGTGTGTGTGTGTAAAACACCAAGTACCTGTGTAGAACTGATTATATAGCGTCTGTGTGTGTGTGTAAAACACCATGTACCTGTGTAGAACTGACTATATAGCGTCTGTGTGTGTGTAAAACACCATGTACCTGTGTAGAACTGACTATATAACGTCTGTGTGTGTGTGTGTGTGTGTGTAAAACACCACGTACCTGTGTAGAACTGACTATATAGCGTCTGTGTGTGTGTAAAACACCACGTACCTGTGTAGAACTGATTATATAACGTCTGTGTGTGTAAAACAGCATGTACCTGTGTAGAACTGACTATATAGCGTGTGTGTGTGTAAAACACCATGTACCTGTGTAGAACTGATTATATAACGTCTGTGTGTGTGTAAAACACCATGTACCTTTGTAGAACTGACTATATAACGTCTGTGTGTGTGTAAAACACCATGTACCTGTGTAGAACTGACTATATAGCGTCTGTGTGTGTGTGTGTAAAACACCATGTACCTGTGTAGAACTGATTATATAGCGTCTGTGTGTGTGTAAAACACCACGTACCTGTGTAGAACTGATTATATAACGTTTGTGTGTGTGTAAAACACCATGTACCTGTGTAGAACTGACTATATAGCGTCTGTGTGTGTGTAAAACACCACGTACCTGTGTAGAACTGACTATATAGTGTCTGTGTGTGTGTGTGTAAAACACCATGTACCTGTGTAGAACTGATTATATAGCGTCTGTGTGTGTGTAAAACACCACGTACCTGTGTAGAACTGATTATATAACGTTTGTGTGTGTGTAAAACACCATGTACCTGTGTAGAACTGACTATATAGCGTCTGTGTGTGTGTAAAACACCACGTACCTGTGTAAAGAACTGACTATATAACGTCTGTGTGTGTAAAACAGCATGTACCTGTGTAGAACTGATTATATAGCGTCTGTGTGTGTGTGTAAAACACCACGTACCTGTGTAGAACTGACTATATAGCGTCTGTGTGTGTGTGGGTAAAACACCACGTACCTGTGTAGAACTGACTATATAACGTCTGTGTGTGTAAAACACCATGTACCAGTGTAGAACTGACTGTAAAGCGTCTGGGTGTGTAAAACACCATGTACCTGTGTAGAACTGATTATATAACGTCTGTGTGTGTGTAAAACACCATGTACCTGTGTAGAACTGACTATATAGCATCTGTGTGTGTGTAAAACACCATGTACCTGTGTAGAACTGACTATATAGCGTCTGTGTGTGTGTAAAACACCACGTACCAGTATAGAACTGATTATATAACATCTGTGTGTGTAAAACTCCACGTACCTGTGTAGAACTGACTATATAGCATCTGTGTGTGTGTAAAACACCATGTACCTGTGTAGAACTGATTATATAGCGTCTGTGTGTGTAAAACACCATGTACCTGTGTAGAACTGATTATATAGCGTCTATGTGTGTAAAACACCACGTACCTGTGTAGAACTGATTATATAGCGTCTGTGTGTGTGTGTAAAACACCATGTACCTGTGTAGAACTGATTATATAGCGTCTGTGTGTGTGTAAAACACCATGTACCTGTGTAGAACTGACTATATAACGTCTGTGTGTGTAAAACACCATGTACCTGTGTAGAACTGACTATATAGCTCTGCGTGTGTAAAACACCATGTACCAGTGTAGAACTGACTATATAACGTCTGTGTGTGTGTAAAACACCATGTACCTGTGTAGAACTGATTATATAGCGTCTGTGTGTGTGTAAAACACCATGTACCTGTGTAGAACTGACTATATAGCATCTGTGTGTGTAAAACTCCACGTACCTGTGTAGAACTGACTATATAGCGTCTGTGTGTGTGTAAAACACCACGTACCTGTGTAGAACTGACTATATAGCGTCTGTGTGTGTGTATAAAACATCATGTACCTGTGTAGAAATGACTATATAGCGTCTGTGTGTGTGTAAAACACCACGTACCTGTGTAGAACTGACTATATAGCGTCTGTGTGTGTGTAAAACACCATGTACCTGTGTAGAACTGATTATATAGCGTCTGTGTGTGTGTAAAACACCATGTACCTGTGTACAACTGATTATATAGCGTCTGTGTGTAAAACACCATGTACCTGTGTAGAACTGATTATATAACATCTGTGTGTGTGTAAAACACCATGTACCTGTGTAGAACTGATTATATAATGTCTGTGTGTGTAAAACACCACGTACCTGTGTAGAACTGATTATATAACGTCTGTGTGTGTGTAAAACATCACGTACCTGTGTAGAACTGATTATATAACGTCTGTGTGTGTAAAACACCATGTACCTGTGTAGAACTGATTATATAACATCTGTGTGTGTGTAAAACACCATGTACCTGTGTAGAACTGATTATATAGCGTCTGTGTGTGTGTAAAACATCACGTACCTGTGTAGAACTGACTATATAACGTCTGTGTGTGTGTAAAACATCACGTACCTGTGTAGAACTGACTATATAACGTCTGTGTGTATAAAACACCATGTACCTGTGTAGAACTGATTATATAGCGTCTGAGTGTGTGTAAAACACCATGTACCTGTGTAGAACTGACTATATAGCGTCTGTGTGTGTAAAACACCATGTACCTGTGTAGAACTGACTATATAGCTCTGTGTGTGTAAAACACCATGTACCTGTGTAGAACTGATTATATAGCGTCTGTGTGTGTAAAACACCATGTACCTGTGTAGAACTGACTATATAACGTCTGTGTGTGTAAAACACCATGTACCTGTGTAGAACTGACTATATAGCTCTGTGTGTGAAACACCATGTACCAGTGTAGAACTGACTATATAACGTCTGTGTGTGTGTGTAAAACACCATGTACCTGTGTAGAACTGATTATATAGCGTCTGTGTGTGTGTAAAACACCATGTACTTGTGTAGAACTGACTATATAGCGTCTGTATGTGTGTAAAACACCATGTACCAGTGTAGAACTGATTATATAGCGTCTGTGTGTGTGTAAAACACCATGTACCTGTGTAGAACAGACTATATAGCATCTGTGTGTGTAAAACTCCACGTACCTGTGTAGAACTGATTATATAGCGTCTGTGTGTGTGTAAAACACCATGTACCTGTGTAGAACTGACTATATAACGTCTGTGTGTGTGTGTGTGTAAAACACCACATACCTGTGTAGAACTGATTATATAACGTCTGTGTGTGTGTGTGTAAAACACCACGTACCTGTGTACAACTGATTATATAGCGTCTGAATGTGTAAAACACCACATACCTGTGTAGAACTGACTATATAGCGTCTGTGTGTGTGTAAAACACCATGTACCTGTGTAGAACTGATTATATAGCGTCTGTGTGTGTGTAAAACACCACGTACCGGTGTAGAACTAATTATATAGCGTCTGTGTGTGTGTAAAACACCACGTACCTGTGTAGAACTGACTATATAGCGTCTGTGTGTGTGTAAAACACCACGTACCTGTGTAGAACTGACTATATAGCGTCTGTGTGTGTGTAAAACACCATGTACCTGTGTATAACTGATTATATAATGTCTCTGTGTGTGTAAAACACCACGTACCTGTGTAGAACTGATTATATAACGTCTGTGTGTGTAAAACATCACGTACCGGTGTAGAAATGACTATATAGCGTCTGTGTGTGTGTAAAACACCACGTACCTGTGTAGAACTGACTATATAGCGTCTGTGTGTGTGTGTAAAACACCACGTACCTGTGTAGAACTGACTATATAGCGTCTGTGTGTGTGTAAAACACCACATACCTGTGTAGAACAGATTATATAACGTCTGTGTGTGTAAAACAGCATGTACCTGTGTAGAACTGACTATATAGCGTCTGTGTGTGTGTAAAACACCATGTACCTGTGTAGAACTGATTATATAGCGTCTGTGTGTGTGTGTAAAACACCACGTACCTGTGTAGAACAGATTATATAACGTCTGTGTGTGTAAAACAGCATGTACCTGTGTAGAACTGATTATATAGCGTCTGTGTGTGTGTGTAAAACACCAAGTACCTGTGTAGAACTGATTATATAGCGTCTGTGTGTGTGTAAAACACCATGTACCTGTGTAGAACTGACTATATAGCGTCTGTGTGTGTGTAAAACACCATGTACCTGTGTAGAACTGACTATATAACATCTGTGTGTGTGTGTGTGTAAAACACCACGTACCTGTGTAGAACTGACTATATAGCGTCTGTGTGTGTGTAAAACACCACGTACCTGTGTAGAACTGATTATATAACGTCTGTGTGTGTAAAACAGCATGTACCTGTGTAGAACTGACTATATAGCGTCTGTGTGTGTAAAACACCATGTACCTGTGTAGAACTGATTATATAACGTCTGTGTGTGTGTAAAACACCATGTACCTGTGTAGAACTGACTATATAGCGTCTGTGTGTGTGTGTGTAAAACACCATGTACCTGTGTAGAACTGATTATATAGCGTCTGTGTGTGTGTAAAACACCACGTACCTGTGTAGAACTGATTATATAACGTTTGTGTGTGTGTAAAACAGCATGTACCTGTGTAGAACTGACTATATAGCGTCTGTGTGTGTGTAAAACACCACGTACCTGTGTAGAACTGACTATATAACGTCTGTGTGTGTAAAACAGCATGTACCTGTGTAGAACTGATTATATAGCGTCTGTGTGTGTGTGTAAAACACCACGTACCTGTGTAGAACTGACTATATAGCGTCTGTGTGTGTGTGGGTAAAACACCACGTACCTGTGTAGAACTGACTATATAACGTCTGTGTGTGTAAAACACCATGTACCAGTGTAGAACTGACTGTATAGCGTCTGTGTGTGTAAAACACCATGTACCTGTGTAGAACTGATTATATAACGTCTGTGTGTGTGTAAAACACCATGTACCTGTGTAGAACTGACTATATAGCGTCTGTGTGTGTAAAACACCATGTACCTGTGTAGAACTGACTATATAGCGTCTGTGTGTGTGTAAAACACCACGTACCAGTATAGAACTGATTATATAACATCTGTGTGTGTAAAACTCCACGTACCTGTGTAGAACTGACTATATAGCATCTGTGTTTGTGTAAAACACCATGTACCTGTGTAGAACTGATTATATAGCGTCTGTGTGTGTAAAACACCATGTACCTGTGTAGAACTGATTATATAGCGTCTATGTGTGTAAAACACCACGTACCTGTGTAGAACTGATTATATAGCGTCTGTGTGTGTGTGTAAAACACCATGTACCTGTGTAGAACTGATTATATAGCGTCTGTGTGTGTGTAAAACACCATGTACCTGTGTAGAACTGACTATATAACGTCTGTGTGTGTAAAACACCATGTACCTGTGTAGAACTGACTATATAGCTCTGTGTGTGTAAAACACCATGTACCAGTGTAGAACTGACTATATAACGTCTGTGTGTGTGTAAAACACCATGTACCTGTGTAGAACTGATTATATAGCGTCTGTGTGTGTGTAAAACACCATGTACCTGTGTAGAACTGACTATATAGCATCTGTGTGTGTAAAACTCCACGTACCTGTGTAGAACTGACTATATAGCGTCTGTGTGTGTATAAAACATCATGTACCTGTGTAGAAATGACTATATAGCGTCTGTGTGTGTGTAAAACACCACGTACCTGTGTAGAACTGACTATATAGCGTCTGTGTGTGTGTATAAAACATCATGTACCTGTGTAGAAATGACTATATAGCGTCTGTGTGTGTGTAAAACACCACGTACCTGTGTAGAACTGATTATATAGCGTCTGTGTGTGTGTGTAAAACACCATGTACCTGTGTAGAACTGATTATATAGCGTCTGTGTGTGTGTAAAACACCATGTACCTGTGTAGAACTGACTATATAACGTCTGTGTGTGTAAAACACCATGTACCTGTGTAGAACTGACTATATAGCTCTGTGTGTGTAAAACACCATGTACCAGTGTAGAACTGACTATATAACGTCTGTGTGTGTGTAAAACACCATGTACCTGTGTAGAACTGATTATATAGCGTCTGTGTGTGTGTAAAACACCATGTACCTGTGTAGAACTGACTATATAGCATCTGTGTGTGTAAAACTCCACGTACCTGTGTAGAACTGACTATATAGCGTCTGTGTGTGTATAAAACATCATGTACCTGTGTAGAAATGACTATATAGCGTCTGTGTGTGTGTAAAACACCACGTACCTGTGTAGAACTGACTATATAGCGTCTGTGTGTGTGTATAAAACATCATGTACCTGTGTAGAAATGACTATATAGCGTCTGTGTGTGTGTAAAACACCACGTACCTGTGTAGAACTGACTATATAGCGTCTGTGTGTGTGTAAAACACCATGTACCTGTGTAGAACTGATTATATAGCGTCTGTGTGTGTGTAAAACACCATGTACCTGTGTACAACTGATTATATAGCGTCTGTGTGTGTAAAACACCATGTACCTGTGTAGAACTGATTATATAACATCTGTGTGTGTGTAAAACACCATGTACCTGTGTAGAACTGATTATATAATGTCTGTGTGTGTAAAACACCACGTACCTGTGTAGAACTGATTATATAACGTCTGTGTGTGTGTAAAACATCACGTACCTGTGTAGAACTGATTATATAACGTCTGTGTGTGTAAAACACCATGTACCTGTGTAGAACTGATTATATAACATCTGTGTGTGTGTAAAACACCATGTACCTGTGTAGAACTGATTATATAGCGTCTGTGTGTGTGTAAAACATCACGTACCTGTGTAGAACTGACTATATAACGTCTGTGTGTGTAAAACACCATGTACCAGTGTAGAACTGACTATATAACATCTGTGTGTGTGTAAAACATCACGTACCTGTGTAGAACTGACTATATAACGTCTGTGTGTATAAAACACCATGTACCTGTGTAGAACTGATTATATAGCGTCTGAGTGTGTGTAAAACACCATGTACCTGTGTAGAACTGACTATATAGCGTCTGTGTGTGTAAAACACCATGTACCTGTGTAGAACTGACTATATAGCTCTGTGTGTGTAAAACACCATGTACCTGTGTAGAACTGATTATATAGCGTCTGTGTGTGTGTAAAACACCATGTACCTGTGTAGAACTGACTATATAACGTCTGTGTGTGTAAAACACCATGTACCTGTGTAGAACTGACTATATAGCTCTGTGTGTGAAACACCATGTACCAGTGTAGAACTGACTATATAACGTCTGTGTGTGTGTGTAAAACACCATGTACCTGTGTAGAACTGATTATATAGCGTCTGTGTGTGTGTAAAACACCATGTACTTGTGTAGAACTGACTATATAGCGTCTGTATGTGTGTAAAACACCATGTACCAGTGTAGAACTGATTGTATAGCGTCTGTGTGTGTGTAAAACACCATGTACCTGTGTAGAACTGACTATATAGCATCTGTGTGTGTAAAACTCCACGTACCTGTGTAGAACTGATTATATAGCGTCTGTGTGTGTGTAAAACACCATGTACCTGTGTAGAACTGACTATATAACGTCTGTGTGTGTGTGTAAAACACCACATACCTGTGTAGAACTGATTATATAACGTCTGTGTGTGTGTGTAAAACACCATGTACCGGTGTAGAACTGATTATATAGCGTCTGTGTGTGTGTAAAACACCATGTACCTGTATAGAACTGACTATATAACGTCTGTGTGTGTGTAAAACACCACGTACCTGTGTAGAACTGACTATATAACGTCTGTGTGTGTGTGTGTAAAACACCACGTACCTGTGTACAACTGATTATATAGCGTCTGAATGTGTGTAAAACACCATGTACCTGTGTAGAACTGATTATATAGCGTCTGTGTGTGTGTAAAACACCACGTACCGGTGTAGAACTAATTATATAGCGTCTGTGTGTGTGTAAAACACCACGTACCTGTGTAGAACTGACTATATAGCGTCTGTGTGTGTGTAAAACACCACGTACCTGTGTAGAACTGACTATATAGCGTCTGTGTGTGTGTAAAACACCATGTACCTGTGTATAACTGATTATATAATGTCTCTGTGTGTGTAAAACACCACGTACCTGTGTAGAACTGATTATATAACGTCTGTGTGTGTAAAACATCACGTACCGGTGTAGAAATGACTATATAGCGTCTGTGTGTGTGTAAAACACCACGTACCTGTGTAGAACTGACTATATAGCGTCTGTGTGTGTGTGTGTGTAAAACACCACGTACCTGTGTAGAACTGACTATATAGCGTCTGTGTGTGTGTAAAACACCACGTACCTGTGTAGAACTGATTATATAACGTCTGTGTGTGTAAAACATCACGTACCGGTATAGAAATGACTATATAGCGTCTGTGTGTGTGTGTAAAACACCACGTACCTGTGTAGAACTGACTATATAATGTCTGTGTGTGTGTAAAACACCATGTACCTGTGTAGAACTGATTATATAGCGCCTGTGTGTGTGTGTGTAAAACACCACGTACCTGTGTAGAACTGACTATATAATGTCTGTGTGTGTAAAACATCACATACCTGTGTAGAACTGACTATATAACGTCTGTGTGTGTGTAAAACACCATGTACCTGTGTAGAACTGACTATATAACATCTGTGTGTGTGTAAAACATCACTTACCTGTGTAGAACTGACTATATAACATCTGTGTGTGTGTAAAACACCATGTACCTGTGTAGAACTGACTATATAACATCTGTGTGTGTGTGTAAAACACCATGTACCTGTGTAGAACTGATTATATAGCGTCTGTGTGTGTGTAAAACACCACGTACCTGTGTAGAACTGACTATATAATGTCTGTGTGTGTAAAACATCACATACCTGTGTAGAACTGACTATATAACGTCTGTGTGTGTGTAAAACACCATGTACCTGTGTAGAACTGACTATATAACATCTGTGTGTGTGTAAAACACCATGTACCTGTGTAGAACTGACTATATAACGTCTGTGTGTGTGTAAATCACCATGTACCTGTGTAGAACTGACTATATAGCGTCTGTGTGTGTGTGTAAAACACCATGTACCTGTGTAGAACTGATTATATAGCGTCTATGTGTGTGTGTGTGTGTGTAAAACACCATGTACCTGTGTAGAGCTGACTATATAACGTCTGTGTGTGTGTAAAACACCATGTACCTGTGTAGAACTGACTATATAGCGTCTGTGTGTGTGTAAAACACCATGTACCAGTGTAGAACTGACTATATAACGTCTGTGTGTGTGTAAAACACCATGTACCTGTGTAGAACTGATTATATAGCGTCTGTGTGTGTGTAAAACACCATGTACCTGTGTAGAACTGACTATATAACGTCTGTGTGTGTGTGTAAAACACCACATACCTGTGTAGAACTGATTATATAACGTCTGTGTGTGTGTAAAACACCATGTACCGGTGTAGAACTGATTATATAGCGTCTGTGTGTGTGTAAAACACCATGTACCTGTATAGAACTGACTATATAACGTCTGTGTGTGTGTAAAACACCACGTACCTGTGTAGAACTGACTATATAACGTCTGTGTGTGTGTGTAAAACACCACGTACCTGTGTACAACTGATTATATAGCGTCTGAATGTGTAAAACACCACATACCTGTGTAGAACTGACTATATAGCGTCTGTGTGTGTGTAAAACACCATGTACCTGTGTAGAACTGATTATATAGCGTCTGTGTGTGTGTAAAACACCACATACCTCTGTAGAACTGACTATATAGCGTCTGTGTGTGTGTAAAACACCACGTACCTGTGTAGAACTGACTATATAGCGTCTGTGTGTGTGTAAAACACCAT